>PVKC010052895.1:0-10210 GCA_004027635.1 Crocidura indochinensis
CTCTCAAAATAAATTTCAATCGTGGTTTTGTCAAGATTTGGCTCAGTTGAAAAAAAAGGTTGCCCACCACTGGCCTAGGGGACCGTAAATGGTGCCAGAGATTGAACGTGGGGCATTCCAATGCAAGGCAAGATTCTTTACCTCTATACTATCTCTCCAGTTCTGATGGAAAGATGTTTACCTTTTTTTTTTTTAATTCTCTGATTTCCTTTTATCGTTATGTGGTGAGGTAAGACAACCTGCTCAGGACCATGTTTATTGTTTGGTTGTTGTCTTTATTGCTATGGTGCTTATTGCTGTGGTGTTTCAGGGTATTTTGTTTGTTTGTTTGATGTTTTCTTTTTAGTATTGTTGTTGTTTTTCTTCCTTTTCCCCTTTCTTTTCTTAAATTGATATTTATAGCCCCTAGAAGTACTCCTCCTGTTTTATTTTTTGCATCTTTGATTTTGACCCCCCCTTTTTTCTTTTCTAATAAAACCACATAACTTGAATCATCTTGTTCTGCCTCAGACTTAAACACCAAATCCAAAGCCAACTACAACAGAATCGATACCCAATCTACAACAAGCTAGACACAGAGGGGATCACTTCTATTAGCAGCCCAGGGGGCAAAGGAGAGGAATATGGGATGCATGCTGGGAACAGGTGTGGAGGGAGGACAACATTGGTAGTGGGAATGTCCCTGATTCAATGTCACTTTGTACCTAAATTAATACTGTAAAATATTTGCAATCCACTGTGGTCAAAATAAAAATTATTTTAAAAGAATTCTCTGATTTACAATTCTATAATAATTGTTTTACTAGCACATAATTCCAACACCACTTCCATCAGCAATGTACACCCTTTCTCTCTACAAGAGCACAATGATAATGTTTACCTTTTGTTTTTGATTTTTGGGGTTACACCTGGTGGTATTCAGAGGTTACTCCTCACTGTACCCTCAGAAATCACACCTGGCAGACTCAGGGAACCATATGGGATACCAGGATTCCTTCCAGGGTCCGTCCTATGTTGGCTGCTTGCAAGGCAAATGCCTTACAGCTATGCTATCGATCCGGCCCATTTTCCTTTTTTTTTGGGGGGGAGGGCACAACCAGTGATGCTCAGGGGTTACTACTGGCTAGGCACTCAGAAATCGCTCTTGGCTTAGGGGACCATACAGGATGCAGGGAATGAATCCCAGGTCCATACTGGGTCAGGCTTTTGTGCTATTGCTTCAGCCCCAATAATGTTTAACTTTTTAAATAATGCCAATCTGCTTTCCTAAAAGTTCCAGTTTATACACTTATTGCCAATGTGATAATCTTATTCCTACATATATTTACAAATATGTTTAATTTCAGTCTTTTAAAAATTTCAGCCTTTCTAGTAGCTAATAATTATTTTCTTTAATGATAAGAATGTAACCATTTTTTTACGTATATACATCACCAATTTATCTTCTTGGTGGAATATCTTTAAATCTTTGTGTATTTTAAATTTGTTTGTTTGATTTGTACTACTACTAAGCTTTGAGAAATTTTAACACAAAAATTTTATATACATATTTCCTTGCAGTTGTACGATATGTAAATATTTTATGCAATCTAAATTTGTATAGTAGTTGTATAGTATATTTTAAAAAAAAGCAACAATATTTATGAAGCTCAATTTATTTGGAGTCATATCTAAGCAATATTTGCTAGTACCAAAACACACAAAGATTTTTATGATTTTTCCCAAGGATTTCCAAAAGCATTTCTGACTTTACCCTAAGTCTTACGATTTTTCTTATTTAATTATATGATGTTCTGTTAGGTATGGAGCAAGATTATATTTTTACATGTGGATACTGACTTATACCAATAACAAAAATCAATAATACTATTTATTTCCAATAATTTTTTTACATAACTAGAAATCAGAGCCAGAGCAATAAATCTAGAAATCATAGCCAGATTACAGCTCACATGCACTTGCCTTACACAAAGTCAACTTAAATTCAATCCCCTGCATCACATATGGTCTTCTAAACACAACGCCAGGAGTAACTCTGACTATTGCTGCGTTATCCCCCAAACAAGCAAACAAAAATATAAGTTCATCAAATACGTATGGTTTTCTTTCTGGATTCATAATTATTTCTCATTTATCTTTTATCTCTTTTGATGGTGAAAACCTTACTGTTTATACCATTGTAAACCTATAGTAAACCATAAAATTAGGTAACAAAAAAGTTTTACAACCTTATTCTTCGCTTAGACCATGCATTGCTCACTTCATATGTTTTGTATTTCTATACCAAAAGTAGAAGTAACTTGTCCATTTCTAGGGAAATTCACTCAAGTGCAAATTAATACTTTTCCCAGTTCAGATTCTTATTAAAGTTGTTCTAAGTAAGTGGGTAAAATACTATCATCTCATTACTGTAAAGTTGCTGGCCTACTATTTTTGTGACTTGCAAACATTCACCTTATTCAGTACAAACTTTAAACATTTATCAAAAATTTATCAATTTTACAAATTACTACAGATTACAGTACTAAGTGAGCAATATAGTTTGCTAGAGACTAAGTCAACTATTCTCATAATTTCACTTAATGCACTCAACAACTAAGCAAGGAAGTCACTGTGATTTATTTCTAACAGAAGACATTTAGACTAGGAGAGGTTAAATGATTTGAGCTAGTTCACACACCCTTGATTTACACTTTATCTCACTTATTGACCACAAGTTTATACTGCCTTTGGGGAAGTTGAATTCCATTTAGATAATTATATGTATTTATTATTCACTAGCAATCTCTACTCCTCACACAGAGTGAAATATCAATGTCTATAAAACATCTTGAACATGATCACATGGAGGAGGCCAATAAATATTTTGAAGGAGTGAGGAATGCATAAATAAATATATGATTAGATGAGAAAAGAAGAGCTTAAATCGAGTTGAAGAATATAAGATTTTGGTTTGATAAATGGTAAGATATATGTCCGGAAGGGTTTTTGAATGCTTTATAATGATTTACAGTAAGGTTAAACCTGTTCTGTCATCAGGATAGTCAGAGAAGCTTTCCATGTAGAAATGAAATCTGACAGTAACAGTTATGGGAAAAGAAAAGACTGACAAGCACTGAGATCTTTTGATGACCAACTGGTTACTACTGTAAAAACCTCAAACATTTAGGAAATATTTTCTAAGTTAAAAATTTAGAAATATCACCATTCTAGAAATCTATGTACTAAAAAAACCCTTAAGACAATTGCTTTTGCCACTCAGGATTTTTGTTTGTTTGTTTGTTTCTGCAATGGAATAGAACTCTAGAGAGATAAGCTTGTGTAACTGAAGTCACCTGGCTTGTAATTCCCAAATTTAGATACACTAAAACTGATAAAATACTCCTTTACAACATAATGTCTCTGTGTACTCAGTCACAGAAAACCTCACTTCTTTTTATATGTTGACTAACAAGGGATTTTTACAGACAGTACTAATGTCCTCACAGTTCTATAGAAATAATTCTAAAGTTCTATCAGAAGAAAGAGAAACATATATCCAGGATATGAGAAGCTTCGAGAGAAAGTTAAAAATGTAACATTTTCTATCGAAACCTTCCTTGCAGCTTGAATAAAAGTCAAAGTTTTGTTGTATTTACAAGAGAAACTAGAAATTATCTTTCGTCTCTAGATTGACTGTAACTTGCAATATTTTTCTATGGAAACTCACTGTCATCTGGCCCTATTATTTGACTATATTTTTTCCAAACTATTCTTCACAACTAGTTCTATCTTCCCTACCAAATACTTATAATATTTATAACTACTACCTAATCATTGGAAAATCTAAAAATATACTCTAGGTAATAGTTTTAACAAGATAGAGTCCTGGTGAGACTAATTAAATGAAACTGAATTTGAGTCAGCACACATTATTGATCAACTGTTCATTAAATATTCTTATTTGATGCTGCTTTACAGGTAGAATATTCTTCCTGATTGATTAGGATAAAATGGTAATAAAAATCACTGATTGGTAAATCAGAAACACATAAAATAATCTAAAAAATGTAAATAAAGGTAACTTGTGCTATAGATTATTGCATGTATCTTACAGTTATCTTATTTACAAATACAATATTATGAAATAAATTTCATAGAACTGACAGTAGAGCTACTGAAATCAAGAGTAGTGATATTTTAGACTAAGTAGCTTGCATAAGTTCACACAGCTAGAGAAAGATAAAAGCTTTCATTCAGAACCAACTTCATTATCAAAAAGAATTGAAAAATCACCTAATATGGATAAGAGAACAGAAAAATTTAAATTAAAAGTAATAAAATATGAAAACACAAAGTGAGCAGAGCATTAAGATTTTCAAGTTTTACTTAAAAGAAATGATTGATAAAAAGAGGTTTAATGATCACTAAAAGCTTTCCTAAGTTATATAAAGCTGAGTTTGATTTTTTTACCTGAGATTTGATTATATTTCCAGATATAAATGAAAAAATGTGGGGCCAGAAATATAGTATAGCAGTAGGTCATATGCCTTGCGCGTGGGCGGCCCCAGACAGACCCAGGTTTGATTTCTAGGATCCCATATGGTCCCCTTAGGCTGCCATATCTATTTCTGAACTACCAGTAACTCCTTCTGTGGCCAAAAGCAAAAACAGAAAAAGAAAAAAAATTCTATTGACTGTGAAATAGTTTACTTAGAATAAAATTTACCATTACAGTTTTTTTCACTATTAATAATCACAAAACTAATCATTGATCATGTATGGCCATTATTTTGTTTTCATCTTGAGGAGTCTTAATTCTGAAATTGGAAGTTCTCAGTTTTCCCACTGAATAAATGACTGACCTAAAATCTTTGCTCTAAATGTAACCTGTGGATTATTAATGAAATTTAGCAAAACAATGAGTACCCCACTCTTCATTACCTTCTCTTTCCTAACTAAACATTTCATCATAAAGAACTCAAGTGCATAGAGTAAGGTGCCTATAAGGCATCTCGGCACTAAAAAGGGACAAATAAAATTTGGTTCTAACATCAATTTCTACTATTTATTTGTATCTTAGCAAAACTTCTGGTCGTGACTCAATGTCTATTCTCAACATTTTTGTACAATAATAGAATTTTTAGTTGGACACGTTGCCACATATTACACATACTACACTCTTTAAATTTTATTGTAGCTAATTCCTTTATAAATTCAGTATCATTAAACCTGTCCCAGTTTAAGGAAAGTGTTTTATAAGCAGTTTCTATGAAATGTCATGAGAGGAAGGTTAAAATATTCTTTAGCTCTTGCTATTTACTTTTTTCTTAAATCTTATATCTAAAATATGGATTTCAACCTGAGATTGGTAATCATACTTAATATCTGACAAAATGGACAACTGGTAGAAGAATTGGGCTCTAAGAATTGGACTAGAACCATAATATGCCACCCAAGCACTGGATCTACATGTTTTCATATTTATATGACAGAAAATACTCTTTTAATTGTTATTTTAATTTTTGCTAATATTTTCATTCAAAGTTTATCTGAACTAATGCAGGTAAGCTACATAAATTAGAATAACAGTACATATATAGCTTAGAGGTTTATTTTGAGGATTAAGTGAAAAAATGATTGTAAATACAAGTTCAGGATAATAAGAATAAAATGTCAATATTAGCTATGTTATAATAGTATTTCTTGCCTAATAAAGACAATTTTCTTATCTTAGACCTGTTTAAGGCTTTACCTCAAATACATTCATACTACAAGACATGAATTGTCTTTTAGTGTTTTTATAGTTCTCATAACTATAGACATTTCATTAACAAAATAAGAGATAATTTTGTAAAAGAAACAAAGAATTTGAATTTGGAATACTGAGAAATTATCAGTTTGAATATTTGAACATGCTTTTACCAATTTACCTGTTCTATTACAATTATAGCATATAATTAAGTTAATTAATCAAAAACTACCATTGGTAGGGCCTGAATGTTATCACAGTGTTAAGGACTTTGAGTTGCACTTGGTTGACCCAGGGTGGACCCAGGCTCTATCCATAAAAACCCATATGGTCCCCAGAGCCAGGAACAATTTTTGAGGGCAGAGCCAGGAGTAAACTCAGAGCGTCTCCAGGTGTAGCTCAAAAAAAAAAAAAAGAAAAAAAAAGAAAAAGAAAAAAGAAAAAAAAAAGAAAGAAAAAGAAAAAAGAAAAGAAAACCAAAAAAATATATTACCACTGGACATTCAGTTTTCAAGATAGCAATATATTTTATTTATAGATTTTGTGAGGCACACTCAACTGTGCCTAAACTTGCTCCTGTCTATGCACTCAGGAATCACTGCTCAGACTCAGGGGACTACTTGAGGTGCTGGGCACCAAACTTAGATCAGCTATAAGTGAGGCAAGTAGCCACTGCTAGTACCTTACCCACTGTGCTATTTCTACAATGTCTCAATATATTTTGAATTGATTATTTTAGGGTTATCCATTTGACATCTTAAACTAGTTATGCCAAAATCATGAGGTAAATGGAAACATTTTAGTCTATGTAGACTTATTTTCTTATGTTTGTTACTAGGAAATCTAGAATATAGTTTCTTCACTTATCACAGGGTTAGACTTGATAAGTATGAAATGTGTAATGTTGGATCATGAGAGATAGAAATTCCTGAAAACTATGAGCCAAGAAATTGTCATTGAAGAGATGGAGTTTAATAGAAGTGTGATTATTCACATTTATTTTGGAGACGAAAAAAGAGGAATGGAGAGGAAAGGGGAGAAGAAAAGGAGAAGAAAAGAGAGGAGATGGGAGGAGAGATGGGGGGAAGAGAGAAAAAGAGAGAGAAGAAGAGGGGAGAAAAAGAAAAATGGAATGGATAAGAACAGGGAATGAGCCATTTTATTTTAAGCCAAGAGTTCTTGTGGAAAAGTAGATAAAGAATGTCAGAAAGACACAATGAAAGTTGACTATGAAAAAGGATTTCAAAGGTCAAAAGGAGTTTTGATCAATAGGTTTTTAGCAGAAATGTGAATTATCAAAAAAAATGGCCTAGTAGTTTAATGCAGTGATAAGTGGTCTAGAAATGATGAAAAAGGATGACCTAGGGGACTTGTAACATTTGTATTGAGATACTTTTCACATGTCATCATTCCATCCATTAAAAGATTTAAAGTCAATATTGTTTAGTATATTAACAGATTGTGCAACTACCACTATTACTCTAAGTTTAGAACATTTGTTCCCTTTCAAAAAGAATCCTATATCTATAAGCAGTCAATACTTATTTCTTCTCCTATGTATCAAGCCCTCAATAACTAATACTTTTCTTAATGTTCTTAAGTCCCCATAGATTTGCTTTTTGGGGTTAGATTATATTAAAGAAATTGTATAACACATAATTATTTATAACCAGAAACTTACATTTAGAATAATGTTTACTAGGATCATCATTTACATGTTGTTGCAACACCAGTTTTTCATTCCTTTTCTAAAATTATGTTGGCTTGATGTAGTGATGCATTTCAGTTCCAGGCCTTATACAAACAAGGCATGTGCTCTTTAAAGACTCAAATTTCAAATCATTTAAGTTTTTCATTCCCAAATAATATTTTACTTTACAAACATATCCCATTTATCTGCATAAATATGCATCAGTTGATGAACATGAAAGTTGAATAAACTTTTTTTAACTATTATAATATGTGCAAAGTTTTTACATATAAAATGTATTCTTTTTATAATATCTTTAAACACCATTTAAACACCATTTATAAACTTATTTATAGTGGCATTTCAGTTATAAAAAAGAACACCCTCCTTCACCAGTGCAACCTTCCCACTACTCAGCCCCTGCATGTAATCAAGACAAGCATTCTATTTCTTTCACTCACTTCCATTTCCATAATAATTGTTAGTGTACTTATTTCTCTAATTGCACTCACCACTCTTTGTTGTAAGCTTCATATCATGGACATGTCCTTCCAGCCCTCATCTCCATTGTCTCCGGGTATTTTTAATAACGTTTTATTTTATTTTTATGTGTCTTTCTCTATCCCTCTGACTTATTTCACTCACTATAAATTTCCATGTCCATCCATGTATAGGAAAATTTCATGACGTCATTTTTCCTGACAGATGCATAGTTTTCCATTGTGTATATGTACCACAGATTCCTTAACTACTAATGTGTTGTTGGGCATGTGGGTTGTTTCTGGATTTTAGCTATTGTAAATAGCACTGAAATGAATATAGGTGTGCAGAGGGCATTTTTGTATTGTGTTTTTGTGTTCCTAGGGTATATCTGGATCATATGGTATAGCTGGATCATATGGGAGTACAATTTCCAGGTTTTCAAGAAATCTCCATATTGTTTTCCTTAATGGCTAGAATAGATGGCATTCCCAACAACAGTGAATAAGAGTTACTTTCTCCCCACATCCTAGCACCAATTGTTCTTGTTCTATGTGGTGTATGCCAGTCCGTGTGGTGTGAGATGGTATCTCATTGTTGTTTTGATTTGCATCTCCCTGATGATTAGTAATGTGGAGCATTTTTTTTCTTGTGCCATTTGGCCATTGTATTTCTTCTTTGAGGAAGTGTCTTTCATTTCTTATCCCCATTTTTAAAGGGGTTAGATTTTTTTCTTGTTAAGTTCTGTCAGTAACTTGTATATCTTAGATATTATTCCCTTATTTGATGGATATTGGGTGAATAGTTTCTCCATTCTGTGGCTGGCCTTTGTATCCTAATCATTATTTCTTTTGAGGTGCAGAACTTCTCAACTTAATATAGTTCCATTTGTTTATCTGTGCTTCCACTTGTTTGGACGGTGGTGTTTCCTTCTTGAATATGCCTTTCTATCATGGAGTATTTTACCTCTGTGTTCTTCTATATGCCTTATGGTTGTGGGACTGATATTAAGGTCTTTAATACATTTGGATTTGACCATTGTGCTTGGTGCTAGATGGAGACCCAATTTTCACTTTTGAAAGAAGGTATATGATTTGTACTAATAAAAATGGAAATATCATGCATTTATTTCTATGTAAGTCAGGTATGTAATAATAAGATGTTGAACAAGAATAATATACTTTGAACTTCTAATGAAAAACACAATTCGTTACAAGGGTATAAAGAGGCTGGAGAAAATATTGCTGGCTAACCAGGTAAATAATGTTATCATTGATGTAGAAAGGAGAATCAGTAGAGAAGCTTTTTAGAATAACATGGTAGTCTATTTGGAGCATTTGCATTTATACTACTTCAATAAAAAACACTAAAACATCTGAGAAGATGCTGAATGATAAAGTAGTGCTGTAATGCTCAGATTCCTTCTACAGACATGCTAGTTAAGTGCTCTCCCAAAAGTAAAAAGATCCAGATTAAACAGAAAGATTTCATCTAGAGAGAAAGAAGAGGTAGAATAAATTGGATTTTCAAAATATTTAATATTATTTTATTTATACATTATTATTTATGCATCACCTGTCTTGTGCTGGAAGTTTATTAAGAACTTGGGACTAGATGAAATTTTACATCAAGAGTATTTCTCAAACTTCAGAACCAAAATTTAGCTTCAATACAAAGCAATGTCTCTTTCCATACCCCACATATTTATTCTTGAAGCATCTCTCTTCTTGGGTCATTGTCCGTTCCTACTCTTTTGTCCTTCTGTTAGTGCTCAAGAGAATCATGAGGGGCTGGAGCAATAGCACAGTGGGTACGACATTTGCCTTGCATGTGGCCAACCCAGATTCAATCCCCTGAATCCCATATGGTCCCCTTGCCTGGCAGGAGTAATTTCTGAGTGAAAATCCAAAAGGAACAGCTGAGCACCACCAGATGTGTCCCCAAACCCTCCCTCCCCCCCAAATTAAAGAGAATCATGAAAGTCATTGTTACAGTTCCAGTGGAATCATCGACTACAGAGTCCAGTCACTTTACTAGTTTTTACCCACTGCCAGGTTCTATTTGTGATCAGGTCTGTGAATTCCTGTCTTTTCCTGAAATGCTATCCTCGCTGTTACCACTAATTTCATCTCTTTCTTTGGTAGATTTGAACAATATATAGATTTTGTTAGGTTTCTTTGGTTTGTGTGTTGTATCGGGCAGGGCCCAAGGACTATTCCTGGGTCTGAGCTCAGGTGTGAGCCATGGTCATGCTTAAAGGACCATATATATTTTGTGAAAGATTCAAACTAAGGGCAGTGGTGTGCGAG
>PVKC010052896.1:0-10204 GCA_004027635.1 Crocidura indochinensis
TTAAATATTTAGCATTGTCCAGTTTGCCCTGTCATAGAGTGCTAGTAAGACCTAGGCAGGAAAAGAACAAATCTTTAGGTGGAAAGCTGTCTTCAAGCCCAAATATTTTCATCACAACTTCAGAAGAACACAGACATGGATTGAATGAACATAGGTATTGGCTATTGAAGACAATACAGACTTGTTCACATTTCTTTTATAATGTCTGGTAGCAACAATGTCTGGATTTCACTAATTTTTAGACTATGAACTAAACCATAGGATAAATAATCAAGTATCTTTCCCTTTTGTTCCCCCAAGCTAGGAACGATTTCTGATTGTCCTAGGTCAGCCGCGTTCAAGGCAAATGCCTTACCACTGTGCCACCACTCAGGCCCCTTGGATGATCTTTCCTACCCATTTTCATCCTTGTTCAATGTTCTGTTGCTGCTTTTTGCCTTTTATATTGAATCCGGTTGCTATTGTTATGGTATTCAGAAACCATATGTAGTGCTACTAGGGATTGAGTTCAGTGCCTCTCAATTGCAAAGCATGTGCAACCATTCCCCATATACTTATTTTATAATTCAGCCTGAATCTTTTATAAAACTAGAGAAAACATATATTAAAAAAAGAAGACGCTGATGATTTGGTATAGCGGGTGAAGGGAGATAAGTAGGAGAATGGAAAAAATACTTTTTCCATTTGCAATTTTCAAATGCAAATATTTGGAAGAGAATGCAGTAACTATTGATTAGTTCTGTTGTTGGTTCAATGAGAATAAATCAGTAAAATTAGCAAATGCAGAAAAATACCATGGATGTATTCTAATTTCAAGAATATGTTTTCTGTTTCTCATGTTAGGTCAGATCGCAATGTGGTCACACGACTCATTCCCTGATTGAACAATAACTAAGGAGAATTGATTGAACAATGATAAAGATAGATTTATGAACACATTCCAAGTTTGAAAAGGTCAGTAGTTAACACAGAGAGCACCCTCTGGAGCTAGACTGGGATCTGAAGAAGTTCTTGAAGTTGTGGGACACTGAAACCACGAGGCATGGAGATTGGCAGGTACTATAGATGAGAAGGAGACATAGGAATTAACTCACTCAATTATGGAAGTCATGCAAACCTATAACCTGCTGCTGCAAGCTGGAAACTTGGAAAATGAATGGTATGATTTATTTTGAGTCCTGAAGCCTGAGAATTAAGGGCCCACTAAAACATTTCCAGAGTCTGAAGACAAGACAACCAGGAACTTGAAGTTCACCTCAAGTAGAGTGGCGATTTCACCTTTCCTCTTCTTTTTTTGAGTTATAGGCATACCCACAAAGATCAGATAATTATACTGATGTATCCTCCTTACTAAGTTTATTGAATCAAATAATAATTCCTGGAAACATTTTCATGGATACACCCAGTATTGCCAGCAATCTAGGCATCCTTTAACTAGTTGAGTTAACATTGACATGAATTTGTTACTCTTATAATAATAATGATGAGTACAATAGCCAGGGCTATGTATAACCCCCATTATTGCAATAAAAGAAAGAACAAGGGGCTGGAGAGAGAGCATGGAGGTAGGGCTTTTGCCTTGCATACAGAAGGATGGTGATTCAAATCCCAGCATCCCCTATGGTCCCCTGAGCCTGCCAGGAGCGATTTCTGAGCGTAGAGCCAGGAGTAACCCCTGAACACTGCCGGGTGTGAACCAAAAAGCAAAACAGAAAAAGAAAGAGCGAAAGAGCGATAATGAGGGGAATAAAAGAGGCTAAAAATTCAAAGTAACATTAATAAAATAAGTAGCAACAATATCAGGTAGACATATATAGAAAGAGAATTGAGATGTAGGGGCTCCAGGCTTTTAGCAAAATTAAAAGAAATGAAGGCATTTCATATGTGGAGAGTTGAGATAGCAGTGTTTTCATATTTATAATGGGCAAAAAAATGAGTGATTTGCAGATTTCTGAAGGACTCTTTGGTAGAAGAGAGCGAGTATATAATATTTCTCCAGAAAGAAAAATTAGAAATAAGCATTTTTCATGTTCTTGGTAAGTAAAATTTACATAAGCACTGTTTATCTTGCTTATTGGACAGTGGAACTCATGTTAGAGCAACAGACTTCAACTCTATGCAGAAGCATTAATGTGGTCTTTCAATGTATTGGATCTTATCATTAGAAATGCCCCAGCAATGAGAACAAAAGGGTGTAATGGGACACAGACTCTGAGATGCGGCTAGCCTGGGTTCCAGTTTCTCATTTGTAGATTAGCCGTGAAGCTTCAGATAAAATTGCTTAAGATCTCTTGATCTCAATTTCTATCTGTCTATGATGTGTGTCAGTAACCAGCTTTCGGTTGTGATATTTAAGTTGAGCTAATGTTTGTGAGAACAGTACTGGCACAATAGTAAACATTCAATAAATCATAATAATTATTCTGGCAGAAACTGTTTTTGTAGCTTTCCAAGAATGTTGTGAAAGGGATACTTATATTAAAGGGGAAGTTGAATAAGTGATCTCTTGCTCTTGCTCTTGCTCAATGCAAAGGTTCTTCGATTCTGTGATTTCTTGGCACTCTTCTATAGCTTTAGCATTTTATAAATGGCTCTAGAATTGCATTTGTCTCACTAAAGTGAAAGCATTAAATGAAAAAATGTCCCAAGCTTCTTGGTAGAAAGGACCATCTCTTGTTCATCTTTACACCTCCAAGTGCCGAGCACACTGGCTGACATATGGCAAATAGCACTGCATTCACTGCATGAACAAAAGCAGGATCAGACAAATATTTAATTCACTTCATAGCATAGAACGTATCTGCCATCAAAGAAAATTTAAGCACATCTGCCTGATCAAATCGTGATCAGAAAATGCTTCCTTGAAACTAAAATACAAAAGAGAATGATGAATATTATGCTTTACTTATCTCTAACCTCAGACACTTAAGTGATGAACATTTACTGAGCACCTACTATAACCAGCTGTTTTTTCCTACAAATTATCTTTGGATCTGCAAATGCACCTATAAAGCTTATTTAATCTAATTTGTAGATAACTTGGACCTCTGAAAGTTTAAAATATTCTAGTCACACAGTTAATGGAGTGGCATAGATAGGATTTGAACTTCAGGTTGCTTAAACCAAATGCATGTTTATTTTGATATTCTTGAACAGTAAGAAAGAGTGAAATATTGAAGTCTCAAGCTGGGAGATAGCTCAAAAGATTAAACATATGCTTTGCTTGAAGGAGTCATGAAGATTCAATCCCAAGCATCACATGTATTGCCTGATATGGCCCCCTAATAATAAAAATAATAACAGTAGCAATAATGATAAATCTCCCTAATAGCTATTTTTCTTCCTTACCCCCTGCATGAATATCCTCCTGTATTTAAAATTCTTTATAAGAGCATTCTTTTAGGTATTTTTATATGGTTTCATAATTACATAATGATATCTAACTATAATATTTATTATATAACTGTAGTATATAAGGTATAAAAATGCAATATTTGGGGGCTGAGTGATAGCACAGGACATTTGCCTTGCATGTGGCCAACCTAGGACAAACCTCGATTCGATTCCCAGCATCCCATATGGTTCCCTGAGCTTGCCAGGAACAATTTCTGAGTGCAGAAACAAAAGTAACCCCTGAGCACTGCTGGGTGTGACCCCAAAACCAAACCAAAACAAAAAAGAATGTAATATTTTTTATTCTAATATATATTTTAATGGTGGAGGTTTAGAGGTCATACCCAGCAGTACTCAGGCCTTACTCCTGTCTCTGCACTCAGGAATTACTCCTGGCAGGGTTTGGTCACCTTATGGGGTACCAGGGGTTGAATTCTTGCCTGCTACCCTAGTAGGTAAACACCCTACCTACTGTATTATTACTCTGGTACCCAAATTTTTTTGTTATATTTTGAAGAGCTCTTCATATCAATACAAACAGAACTGTCTTAGTTATAATGCAAAACAAAACTTTGTAAATTTATATAGTATGATGTATGAAACAATTGCACTATGGTTAAGCATTTAATTCACCTCCTATTTTCTCCTCTTATACACAAACAATGCTGTAACAAATACTTTTATGCACTTACCCACAATATTTTTATGGATGAATTCCAAGAAGCATAGTTTCTAAGATAAAGAGCTTAGATTATTTTCTGGGGCCAGTGTGATAGCATAGCAGTAGGGCATTTGCCTTGCATGTTGCTGACTCAGGATGAACCCAGGTTCTATCTCTGGTATCCCATATGGTCCCCTGAGCCTTCCAGAAGTAATTTCTGGCCACAGAGCCAGTAGTAACCCCTGAGCACTGCCAGGTGTGGCCCAAAGCTAAACAACAAACTTAATTTTTATTTTATTTTGAAAAGTGTTGTCCACCAACCTATGTATCCATGAATTCAGCCCTTGCATATCCCTATGAAATTAGGCTACATCAATTAAAAATATTTGACAGGGCCTGGAGACATAGCTCAGGAACTCAGAGCATCACCATTGTGAATACATAGTCCCAAGTTCAAGTCAGTGGTGCCCCAAATGCACGGAATTAAATCCTAGAAGTTCTATTATGGGAGTTCTGGTGTTTGATTCTCAGCAACACAAGTTATTCTCATAGTGTGTATTATATCAGAAGAGGAGTCTGACTATACTTCAAGGATGGAGAAACCCTATATCTCCTAGGCCAAGGGAATTCCCTCTCTAATGCCCCCAATATTTACTATGCCTATGCAGGAAAGAAAAAAAAAAGAGGCACAAAATGATCGGGTTTTTTTTTTTTTATCTATTTATTTATTTTATTTTTTGAGACTTCTTTGTTTTGGTGTAGATATTGAAGTTGATGTGTCCAATTTTATTTTATGTTATTTTATCTTTCTCTTTCTTTTTGCTCTCTGGCATGGTTCTATTTCAGGACCAAGACAATTATGTGGTGCTTGCCTTCAGTGCTGTAAGTGCTCATTGGATATTTATTTGATATTTCTTTTTATATTGTGGTATTTCAATTCCTTTTTTCCTGTCCTCTCTCAAACTGAGGATAAGAGCCTCTAGAAGGATTACACCCATTTTCCACGTATTTGATTTTTACCCCACTTTATTGCTTTCTCTTCTTCAAACAAAACCACATACCTTGAATTTCTAGTTCTGCCTCTCAAAATGAGGGGGAAATAAGGGAGGGTACCAGGACCAAACAGAAACAAGATCACTATGTAGTAACCTATACACAGAGGAGACCACTTACTCTAGCAGCCCGGGAGGTGAGGATGGGGGAAATGGGATGCAGAATAGGAATGGGGGTGGAGGAAGGACAAATTTGGTGATGGAAATTCCTCTGATTAAATGTTAATATGTACCTAAAATACTACTTTGAAAGATATTTAAGCCAATATGGTCAAAATTAAAATTATATATAATAAAAAAGGAGTTTGTACCTTTAAGCATGAATTATAAACACAAAAAAAGTGGAGGTAGAATCCCCAATGAACATTGTACCTAAAACATGTACAAACAGCCAGAAAGTGTGACCAGTTAGGGCTGAAGCAATAGTACAGCATGAGGGTGTTTGCCTTGTCCAGGGCAGACCAGAGTTCAAGCCCTGGTATTCTACCTGGTCCCCTAAGTCTTCCAGGAGTTTTCTGAGTGCCAAGCCAGGAGTAGCTACTGAATGTCACAGGAGGTAGTCCAAAAAACAAAAAGTGTGACCACTTTTGAGAATGCATGTGAGGCCTGCAGCAATCCCTGGTCATCATCACCAATCCTTATGTCCTTCAATTAAGAGTGTTCAACCATGCAAGCATGTTTTCTACCACTGCATCCAAGGAGCATGAACCTCTGTGAACACAGCTAAAAATGTGCAAGTTGGGTCTGGAGAGAGTACAGAGGCTAAGGTGCTTGCCCTACATCCTGCTGGCTCTGGTTAGAAATCCCAGTACCTGCCACAATTATTATGACCTCATAGTGGTTAAACATAGGAAAATACATTGTGAAATCACAATGCTGAAATATGATCTTGTAGTAGTGTGCAGCATAATGTCTATAGTGATGTCCACAAATTTGAATTATGACCTCATAGAGATACACATCAAAATGTCCATTGTGATGCCGCAATCACTAATCATGTCCTCATAGCAGTGTGTATCAAAATTTCCATTGTGATGTCAGAAACTTAAATTATGACCTCATCGCAGTGGAATTATGATGTCACAATCCACAATTATGACATCATAGTGGGTCACATCATAGTGTTCATTGTGATGTCACAATCACAAAATATCACCTCATCGTGGTGATTCTGTGCCAACACATCCATAAATACTGACCTCATAGAAGTTGACATCAATATGTTCATTCTGATGCCACAATCAAGAAATATGACCTCATAGTAATGATGCATCATAAATTACTCTGTAACTTCAAGGTTGTAAATTATGATGTCATAATGGTATGCATAATAATATCTGTTATGACATCACAATAGTGAAATATGACCTGATAGCATGGCGCACCATAAAATAGATTCTGTGTGGTAACAAATATGAATTATGACTTGTAGTGGTATGCATCATAATGCCTATTGTGAAGTCACAATCATGAATGATGACCTTATAGTGGTGCCTCAACATAAAGTACATAGTGACATCAGAATAGTGAATTATGACCATGTAGTGGAATGCATCATAATGTACATTTAGACATCACAATCATGGAATATGACATTATAGTGGTGGCACATCATAAAGAATTCTGTAACATCACAACCATGAGTTACACACACCATAGAGGTATGCATTAAAATGTCATTGTAATGCCACAATCATTAATTATGTCCTCATAGTGATGTGCATCATAAAGTCCATTATGATGTTACAATGCTTAATTATGACCTCATAATGTTCATTGTGACTTCACAATCATGAAATATGACCTCATAATGGCGGTGCATCATAAAGGATTCTATGACATCACAACCATGAGTTATGACCTCATAGATAGGTGTATAAAATGTCACAAACATAATGACCTCATAGCAGTGTGCATTCCAATGTTCATTGTGACATAATAATGGTGAATTATGATTTCATAGTATGAGCTCAACTAAAAAATTTCCCAGTGCCACATAGAGTCCAGCCAAGGATCTCTTTTGACCCCAGAGGCAGAACTAATCACCCAAAAGGCCCTAGATAGCCACAAATACAACTCACACCTAAATAAACAAATAAATATGGAAGCACTATATTCAGTTTTGATATGACCAGCCCCACATGCCAATTGCAATGATGTCATTGCAACAATATCAACATCAAAATGAGGATTTAAAGAGGAAATTTTATATATTTTTATATATAGCATATATAAATTATATATGGAAGATATAAATTATATATATAAGTGACAACCTGGAGGATAAAAATTTTTGGCAACATTATAAGTCTAACCACCATTGTTATTAGAGATGTATTTTTGCTTTAAATGTGTTTTGATGGGTCTGGAGCAGTGGCATAACGGTAGGGTGTTGCCGTGCACACAGCTAACCTAGGACAGATCACTGTTAGATCCCCCAGCGTCCCATATGGTCCCCCAAGCCAGGAGCGATTTCTGAGCACATAGACAGGAGTAACCCTTGAGTAACTCTGGGTGTAGCCCAAAAACCAATAAATAAATAAATAAATAAATAAATAAACAAATAAATGTGTTTTGTTCAGTTTGTGTGCTTCATTGAATCGCTTGATTTGATAGTTCATGTTCATTAGAGTTTTAGCTTTTCTTTCTTTGGGTTTTTTTTTTTTTGAAAGGGACAGTTTGGGGCCACACTCAGCAGTGCTGAGCGATCACTAATAGAAGTATTAGGAATGATACAGATTTAGCTGCATGCAAAGCAAGTGCTCTAGCTCCTGTGTTATCATTATGCCCAGTATTGTAATTTCTTCAATTAATGTAAAAACTAAATAGTGAAGCTTTTTGCAAATAGCATTTATCTTTTCTTCTCTTTGTTGCAAAATACCTTTTGTCTGCAACAAAGATTAGGAACAAAAAATGTCTGTCATTTGTCTTATAAATTCATTTACGAAATTTATTATAAAAAATTAACCAGCCAATTTTCTGGATTTTAGGAAATTCTTTCACACCCACACTTATAACCCCTCCAACCCCAATAACTTCTAGTATGTTAGTTTTCTTTTAATATATCTATGTTGTGTGTGTGCAAATGGAATATAACTACTTAATCTCAAGTTCCAAGCTGAAATGATAAGGCAGAAAGATGGGAAGTGCTTGTGTCCTTGAAAACATTGTTGCATCACAGAATATACCAAACCAATGCATTCTTCCACCAGACTTCTTTAGAAGCAAATTAAATTTAAATCTTCATCAATTCAATGTTCACTAAAGTTGACTGCATCCAGACTATCAAGATGTTATTGACATGTGCGAAATTTATTGATTTTTGTGTTTCCCTTTTCTTGTTTCCTCTTGAATTCTAATAAGTTCTGTTCATTTTTAGAAGATATTTTCAGTTTTTAATTTGCATTTGCAAATAAAGACAATTCTATTTCAACTTTTCTAATATGTTTTCTTATTTCTTGAATTATTTCAAAGGCTCTTAGATATCAGTGACATACTTAATTGTATCACTGAAAAGCAGTATTTTCCTTTTAAGTTTCTGGCCTTCATAGAAGTTCATTTGATATTTCAGGAAGCTGGAGATACAGCACGTAGGCAGGGTGTTTGCCTAGCATGCAGAAGGATGGTGGTTCGAATCCTAGCATCCCATATGATCCCCAAACCTGCCAGGTGCAATCTGAGCATAGAGCTGGGTGTGAGCCAATATCAAAAAAAAAAAAAAAAGAACATAGTTTAGTAGTATGATTTGGTCATAATTTTCTATAGATACTCTGATATTGGAAAAAAGTATTTAAGTCATGGATTACTAAGAATCCAATTTTGTTTTATTTTGCCTTTAATTTTTAATCAAAAATAGGTATTCAATGTCTGTGTAGAATTTTTAGGAAAAAATTTTCCTTTGATTTAAGAATTACAATTGGATCAGGGTAATAGCCCAGCAGGTAGGTATTTACAGTGCATGCCATTGACTGCGGTTTGATCCTGGGCATTCCATATGGTCCTATGAGCCAAACAGGAGTAATTTCTGACTGCAAAGTCAGGAGTAACCCCTGAGAACCTCTACGTGTGGCCGAAAACCAAACCAAAACAAAACAAAGCAAAACAAAAAATTTGCAATTTTGTTTGTTCTACTGGTGCCTTGTGTATATTGGATATTACCCCTTGTCAGATGGGTGTTGAGTAAATAATTTCTCCCATTCCTTGGAGATTCTTTGTATCCAGGCACCTCATATGGTCCAATGGAATGACCAACTAGGAATGGAGCAGGTCAGAAATGATACCTGAGTGCAGAGCCTGAAAGTAACCCTTGAGCACCTCCGGGTGTGGCCCCAAAACAAAACAACAAAATACTCAACAACATTGGCACCTCCTGTCTCTGTACTCAGAAATCGCTTCTAGCATGGCTCAGGGGATTGTATTTGGTGCTGTTCTGCTGTGTCAAGACACACAACTTACCTCTGACCCTCTTTTCTTTCTTTTTTTCTTTTCCTTTTTCCTTTTTTTTGTTTTGTTTGTTTATTTTATTTTGTCTAGACCTAGCAGTTCACAGAGGTTATTTCTGGGTCTGTGCTCAGAAATCACTCCTTGCCTGTTCAGGAGACCATATGGAATGTTGGGGATTGAACCTGGGTCAATCAAGTGGAAGACCAATGACCTACCCTCAGTGCTATTGCTCTGACTTTATATATATATATAAATATTTATATAAATATATATAAATTTATAAATAAATATTTATATATTTATAATATTTAAATATTTAAATATTTATAAATATTTATATAAATAAATTTATATAAATATATAAAATATTATATATATATATAATATATATATATATTGGTTTTTTGGGCCACACCTGGTGACGCTCAGGGGTTGCTCCTGGCTATTCGCTCAGAAGTCGCTCCTGGCAGGCACAGGGGACCATATGGGGAACCGGGGATCGAACCGCGGTCTGTCCTAGGTTAGCGCAGGCACCTTACCTCCAGCGCCACCACCCGGCCCCCTTTAAAATATATTTTATTTAAACAACTTGATTACATACATGATTGTGTTTGGGTTTCAGTCATGTAAAGAGCATCACCCATCACCAGTGCAA
>PVKC010052897.1:0-10211 GCA_004027635.1 Crocidura indochinensis
GGAAAAAAAAAAAAAAAAAAAAAGAAATCGCTCCTGACAGGCTCAGGGGACCACATGGGATTCCAGGATTCAAGCCACCGTCCTTCTGCATGCAAGGCAAACACCCTACCTCCATGCTAACTTTCTGGCACCTCTTGGTGCTTTTAGATTATGCTCCCAATTTTACAGTCCTTACCAAATTCTAGAGTATTGAAAAGGAACTCCAGGAGCAAAAGCTTTCATATAAATAGATAAATAAATACATAAATGTTCTACTATAATGTACCAATGATCAAGTTCTGTTTTTTTTCTTTAATTTTTTTTTTATTTAGGGGGGAGGAAGGAATGTAAGGTTGGACCACACCTGGTGTGCTAATAAAGGCTTACTCTTGGTAGTGGTCAGAGACCCTAGCAGGGCTATGGGGATTATTTTTTATGCATATGTATGTGATTTTATATATAAATAATATATAAATATATATATTTATAATGTATAAGATATATTTATACAAATATAAAATTTTATACAAAATATTTATATGAACATAATAATATAAATAATATATAATCAATAGCATTTCAACAAATTCAGTACTAAGTAGAAATTCATAGTTAATAAAATTTTATTAAACAGAAGCTTTAGAGCAAGAGCGATAGTACAGAGGTTAAGGCACTTGCCTAAAATTTGTCCGACTATGAGCATTAACAGAGAAATAAAGAACCCTTTCTACTGACCTGGACTAATAATCTTTGTTTTAGAAGTTGGTTAAAAAATGAATGCTTGTAGGGCTGGGAAGATAGCTCATAGGGTGACTGTGCATACCTGGCATGTATGAAGTCCCAAGTTCAGCTCCCAGCTGGTCTCTCAAACAGCACAGGATTAAGACCTGGTGATGTCAAGCATAAAGGCCTAGAAGCACTGAACTATCACTCACAGAGCTAAGTCAAGGGGTTACTGTGTCCTTGATTACTGATAAGGTGCTGCACAATACAGAAAAATTAATTTAAATAAATAAAACGAATGTTTCCACAAACCTTTTGCCGTAAGTTTTTAACAGATTCCTTAATATATGGTAAATCTTTAGATGGGACATATTTTTCAAGCATTTTATCAAAGTTAGGATGACACATCATGAGGAAAAGCATCTTCCGGCCGTAATACCTATAGATATTTGATGTAAACAAATAACATCTTACAAATTTAGTTTTTGTCTTCAGGTAAAAAAAAATTTTTTTTTTTTTTTGATGCTGCTGTTGTTGTTGGGTCACATCCGGCAGTACGCAGGGGTTACTCCTGGCTCTATGCTCAGAAATCACTCCTGGCAGGCTCGGGAGACCATATGGAATGCCTGGATTCAACCACTGTCAGTCCTGGATCCGCTGCATGCAAGACAAATGCTCTACCACTGTCCTATCTCTCGGGCTCCTCAGGTAATTTTTTAATTAAGAAATTCACAATAAGATTATCATCCTTAGTTTAGAAATTATAGTTATAAAATCAGCAGATTTTATTTATTTATTTTTGGTTTTTGGGTCACAACTGGCAGCGCTCAGGGGTTATTCCTGGCTCTATGCTTAGAAATCTCTCCTGGCAGGCTTGGAAGGCCATATGGGGAGGCCGGGATTCAAACCACAGTCCTTCTGCATGCAAGGCAAATGCCTTCCCTCCATGGTCTCTCTCCGGCCCCCAAACAACAGATTTTTATAGGAGATTACATAATTTTCCTGTTATTCCCCCTTTCCCAGATATAACAAAAAAAAAAAGTGGGGGGGGGCGGGCGTTGGTGCTGGAGGTAAGAAGCCTGCACTAACCTAGGATGGACCGCGGTTCGATCCCCCAGTCCCCCATATGGTCCCCCGTGCCTGCCAGGAGCGACTTCTGAGCGAATAGCCAGGAGTAACCCCTGAGTGTCACTGGATGTGGCCCAAATACCAAAAAAAAAAAAAACCAAACCACCCCCCCACCAAAAAAAACATAGCCACAAATCTTTTGGTTATGTATCATATAAAAAAGTAAAAGCTTTTTATTTTCAGGTACATTAAATTAATATCAAGACTGAAATATGGGAAAATTGAATGTCAGAAGTTTGTCATTAGGCTGGGTTTCTTTGCCCAGAGATATTTTACAGTCCCCCTGTGTGTCAAATGCCAGGTCTGAGTCAATCTTCCCTAGATTCCGTTTTCTGAGCTTCCCTCTTTTTCTTAGCCTAGATGTACCTGGTTTCCAAGTTTTCAAAAAGCTGCTCTGCTATCTAAAATGCATCCAAACTTAGATGGCAAACCATGGTTCATATGTCAATGAATGTATAACCTCTTCCTGATAGGTGCCTTTATATGTTACATGAACTTTAAAATAATGACTTCAGGATAATATCTTAAGTCAAGAACATACACACTGGAGGTATTTTTGAATAGAAGTCATATAGTACCCTATAACACCATATTATTATTATTCAAGAAGACTAGGCCTTAATATAATATACACACATATATCCATATATATTTATCTTATATTAATAATGTCTAAAACTTAAATTCTAGAATTTGGACTAGAGAAACCAACAAAAATAAAGATTTTTGAGAGGGAAAAATTAGGATAACTCCAAATCTCATTGCTCAATGAGACTCCTTCAAATACAATAAAATTATAGAACATTATAATCATTTATAATCATAAATATAAATAAAAAATAAATATATTTGTACTATATATTTGTATAGTCATATAAGATATTTATTTTTAATAAGTAGATTAAAATAAACATACTATAAATATAGACAAATTATGATTCATTATAATTTTACATTATAATTAATACTCATAATTAATAACCAGAACAAGGTATATATCCAATAGGTAGTGCTAATCAGTTAGCTTAAAAAATAATCCTACGGTGCTCGCTTCGGCAGCACATATACTAAAATTGGAACGATACAGAGAAGATTAGCATGGCCCCTGCGCAAGGATGACACGCAAATTCGTGAAGCGTTCCATATTTAAAAAAAAAAAAAAAAATAATCCTATGGAGATAGCTTGGAGGTAAGGCCTTTCATGCAAAAGGCCATCGGTTCGAATCCCGGTGCCCCATATGGTCCCCCGTGCCTGCCAGGAGCAATTTCTGAGCATGGAGCCAGGAGTAACCCCTGAGCACTGCCGGGTGTGACCCAAAAAGACCAAAAAAAAAAAAAAAAAAAATCCTAGGGGCCGGAGAGCTAGCACAGTGGTAGGGCATCTGTCTTGCATGCAGAAGGATGGTAGTTTGAATCCTGGCATCCAATATGGTCCCCTGAGCCTGCCAGGAGCGATTTCTCAGCAGAGTCAGGAGGAACCCCTGAGTGCTGGAGGGTGTGACCCAAAAACCAAAACAAAATAAAACAAAATCCTGGGGGCCAGAGCGGTGGCACAATCGGTAAGGCGTTTGCCTTGCCCACGGTAGCCTAGGATATACCGTGGTTCGGTGGCTCAATCCCCCAGTGTCCCATAAGGTCCCCCAAGTCAGGATCAATTTCTGAGTGCATAGCCAGGAGCAACAATCCCTGAGCATCACTGGGTGTGGCCCAACTCCTCCCAAATCCAGAGGGTCGGAGTGGTGGATCAAGCAGTAGGGCATTTGTCTTGCATGTGCTAATGTAGGACGAACTGAAGTTTGATCCCCCAGCATCCCTTTTGGTCCCCCAAGCTAGGAGAATTTCTGAGCTCAAAGACAGAAGTAACCCCTGAGTATCACTGGGTGTGGCTGAAAAATCAAAAAGAAAAGAAAACAAAACAAAAAACTTAAAAAGTTTTGTTTCCAGGGCCAGAGCGATAGATACCACAGCAGGTAAGACGTTTATATTATACACCGTTAACGCAGGTTTGATCTCCCCTGACATTCCATATGATTCCCTGAGTCAGCCAGGAATGATTTCTGAGTACAGAGCCAGGAGTAACCCCTGAGCATTGCTGGGTGGCCCAAAAACAAAAACAAAATTATTTTTCCCTTCAGTATTTGGGTCATTCTTAGTAGTGCTTGTAGATACTCCCAGTTTGCAGGTAGGGACTAGACTGTAATTGTGCATGAAAAATTTAACTCTTTCCCTATAGATTACAACAACTATAAATTTTAATTCAGAATTTTATTTTATTTTTTTGATTTTTGGGTCACACCTGGCAGCGCTCAGGGGTTACTCCTGGCCCTACACTCAGAAATCAGTCCTGATAGGCTCTGGGGACCATATGGCATGCCAGGATTTGAACCATCGTCCTTCTGCATGCAAGGCAAACACCCTACCTCCAGGCTATCTCTCCGGTCCCAAATCCAGAATTTTAAGAAATGGAAAGCTATCATAGGCTTTCACTGAATGAGAATGTGTAATGTAAGACACAAAATAAATAGAAAATTTATACCATTTCACTATTTTGATTAATTTTCTGTTAGTGCAAGGATCAAACACAAGGTCTCATACATACAAGACAAATGCTCTATGCAGGCCGGAGTGATGGCGCAAGCGGTAGGGCATTTGACTTGTACACACTAATCTAGGATGGACCACGTTTCCATCCCCTGGTGTCCCTTATGATCCTACAAGCCAAGAGCTACTTCTTAGCGCATAGCCAGGAGTAACCCTTGAGCATCACCGGGTGTGCCCCCCCCCCAAAACCCAACAAAACAAACAAACAAAAAAACCCAAATGCTCTATCCAATGAGTTAATGATTTTATAATTTTAAAACTTCAAAAAACATCTCCAAAAATGAAAGATTAGAGGAACTACTATATTCTTACCTGGGGGGATTTTGGGAATCCTGGTGACACTTAGGGGTTACTTCTGGCTCTGTGTTCAGAAATTGCTCTTGGCAGAGTTGGAGGACTATGTGGGATGCTGGGGACTGAACCTTGGTTGGTCCTGGATTGAAGGCAAATACCCTACTGCTGTGCTATCACCCTGACCAAGAAGTTTAAGATGTATATTGAACTACCATTATTAATCATTTCTTTCTAATTGGTCTTTTTTTTTTCTTTTTTTCTTTTTTTTTGGTTTTTGGGTCACACCTGGTGACGCTCAGAGGTTACTCCTGGCTATGTGCTCAGAAGTCGCTCCTGGCTTGGGGGACCATATGGGACACCAGGGGATCGAACCAGGTCCGTCCAAGGCAAGCACAGGCAAGGCAGGCACCTTACCTCTAGCGCCACTGCCTGGCCCCTTTCTTTTTTTGGTTTTTGGGTCATACCCGGTGACGCTCAGGGGTTACTCCTGGCTATGCGATCAGAAGTCGCTCCTGGCTTGGGGGACCATATGGGAAACCGGGGGATCAAACCACGGTCTGTCCTAGGCTAGTGCAGGCAAGACAGGCACCTTACCTTCAGCGCCACCGCCAGCCCCCCCTCCCCCTTTCTAATTGATCTTAAGATTCAAACTTCATAAATGTTTTGAATTTTACTGTGATATACAAATGTTCTCAAATGATTGCCCAAATAAGTTGTTGAGATCCCTAAAATTTGTAAACACAAAGAGATACAAATTCTAGGATTATGGGTACAAATAACTTCAAAATAAGGAAATATAACATAGATTTAATCTAATCACACGAGTCCTTGATAGCAGAGTACTTTCTGTGGAGGTAGCAGAAGTACTCAGAGGAAGAAGACATATTGTTGCTGACTTGAGGAGTGGTGGGGCTGTACAAGAAAAATTTGGGTGTGTTTAAGGGACTAACAAGAAGCTAACAGCAAGAACGGAAATACTAGTGTCATACTGAATTTGCCTAATAATCTAAAGTTTGGAAGAAAATTCTTTTTTTTTTTTTTTTTTTTTTGGTTTTTGGGCCACACCCGGTGACGCTCAGGGGTTACTCCTGGCTATTTGCTCAGAAGTCGCTCCTGGCAGGCACGGGGGACTATATGGGGAACCGGGGAATCGAACCACAGTCTGTCCTAGGTTAGCGCAGGCACCTTATCTCCAGCGCCACAGCCCGGCCCCATTTTGCTTTATTTTTTTTTATTTTTTGGTTTTGGGTTTTTGGGTCACATCTGGCAGCGCTCAGGGGTTACTCCTGGCTCTATGCTCAGAAATCGCTCCTGGCAAGCTCGGGGGACCATATTATATGCCAGGATTCGAACCACCATCATTCCGCATGCAAGGCAAACGCTCAACCTCCATGCTATTTCTCTGGCCTCTCCTTGATATTATTTGACTTGGAAAATATATAATTTTCCTCTGAGTGTATTACCTTACATTTTGCCCATAAGGAAGTTCTTCTGCCACTTTTCTGCCCATAGTCGTATGCCGTTTTCATGCAGTTCATCCCTGTGACATGGCAGATCACTACCCAGAAGTATGTAGTGTCATCTGTAAATTTGGAGAATTCACTGTGTACTCCCTCAAGAACATTTGCAATTGGTTAAAAAAAGATCATCCCTAAACATACTGTGTGTCTATTTAGAAAAATGTTAATTCTAAAGCTTTCTTAATTACTGTTTAGCCCTTATATAAGACTCAGCTAAGCTAAGAACATTAGCAGTTACTTACCTGGTTTCTTGTGAACTGTCTTGAGCAAACTTAGCTGCTGCTGGTAATATTCTATCAGCCATATCCTTTGTTCCCAACAAAATACGCTCTGGTTCCATCAATTCTATTACATCTGATAAGTGCTGGGCAGTACATCTTCTTACTGCAATGTGTAAATGACTACAAAGAAACACAGTCAATGAAAAATCCAGTTGTTATGTAATCTAGACTACAAAACTATACTTTCATAGTTAAATAATTATTCCCAATACTCAACAATCATTCTTGGATGTTAAATGACAAATTCTTTTCATGAGCTATCAATTCCTAGAAACTAAAAACAGTTCGTTCACAATAACTGACAGCTACTTAGTTCCAGAACTATGAACAAATATTCTAAGGAGAACATCTAATGGGTTGGCATGAAATATATTTATTACATAGGAATTAAACACTTTTGTCAGAGATTATGTTGAAATTTGCTTTTTCTTCCCTATATCCAAGTGAAAACAATTACATTTTTAGTTTAAGGACCTGTCAAAAAGATTATACCTTTGTCCTCCATTAATAAGAGAAACAACTGCACGTGCAGGAGTTACGTTTTTGACCATAGCTCTCAAAGCCTTGTCAACATCCTCTCTTATAAACGTATTTGACTCTCCAGCCTTTTGCAACAAAACTTTCACTGTAGCATCTAGTTCTTGATCCATGCTCTTTTTCAGGTAAGTAAAAAGGTCACTTAAACAGACAACAGCAGCACGTGAAACTCCAGAGCGTAAATTTTTGACCTAAAAAAAATTTCCAAAATGTACATTTTGCTGATATTCTGAAAAAAAATCAGTAATAATGACTTTGAAAGCAAATCTATCATTAAAGCAGTATGTTCAGTTATGTTTTATCTAATGCCCTAAGAGTAAGCGTTTAATAATATCTTTTTTTTTTTTTTTTTCGTTTTTTTGGGCCACAACCTGGTGATGCTCAGGGGTTACTCCTGGCTATTCGCTCAGAAGTCGCTCCTGGCAGGCACGGGGGACCATATGGGGAACCGGGGATCGAACCGCGGTCTGTCCTAGGTTAGCGCAGGTAAGGCAGGCACCTTACCTCCAGCGCCACTGCCCGGCCCCTACGTTTAATAATATCTTAACTAAAGAAATGTACTCATATCATATGGGAGTATATGTATGTAGGTATGTAGGTTTGGGCCAAACCAAGCAGTGCTCAGAGACATCAAACGGAGGGTGGGGGGGGGGAAATCAAATGGGATTGGCCACATTCAAAGTGATTGCATTAATTACTTTTCAGTTTTTAGGGTACACATTATAGACTTTAGGGGGCACACCTGGTGATGCTCAGGGGTTACTTGTGACTATGTGCTCAGAAATTCCTCCTGGCTTGGGGGACCACATGGGACTCTGGGGATCGAACTGAAGTCCATCCTACATCAGACGCGTGCAAGGCAAACGCCCTACCCAGCACTATCACTCCGGCCCCCATATTATAGACCTTTTCCCCCAAGTGTTTTCAATGTTAAATAAATGTGTTGGGGCTGGAGAAATAGGAGAGTAGAACATTTATCTTAAAAAACAGCTGAACTGGGGGCCCGGGAGATAGCATGGAGGTAAGGCGTTTGTCTTTCATGCAAAAGGTCATCGGTTCGAATCCCGGAGCCCCATATGGTCCCCTGTGCCTGCCAGGAGCAATTTCTGAGCATGGAGCCAGGAGTAACCCCTGAGCACTGCCGGGTGTGACCCAAAAAACAAACAAACAAACAAACAAACAAACAAACCAAAATTAGCTGAACTGTGGGGCCGGGCGCGGTGGCGCTGGAGGTAAGGTGCCCCCCTTGCCTGCGCTAGCCTAGGACGGTCTGTGGTTCGGTCCCCTGGTGTCCCATATGGTCCCCCAAGCCAGGAGCGACTTCTGAGCGCATAGCCAGGAGTAACCCCTGAGTGTCACTGGGTGTGGCCCAAAAACAACAACAAAAAAAAAACAGCTGAACTGGGTTTAATTCCTGGAACTATTTATCATGCCCAGAGCTGAACACAGAACCAGTTTTAAGTAAGTCCTGAGTACTGCTAGATATGATTGCCCATCAAAATAAATTAAAAAATAAATGTGGCACACTGTTATTCAAATAATCAATAACTCAGCTTAAAATAAGTTTACCTCTTGAACTACTGCAAAGTTTGTTTCATGCAATTTTGTATTCAACATTTCAGAATGAAAAACAGCTAAGCATCTAATAAAATTTAGCCCCTCAATTTTCTTCTCCCTGTAGGGAAAAAACAAATACAAATCACTTACTAAAGGCTCACTGGAACAGATATTTTCATTTGTCTATTGAGAATATTACACATGAACTTTTGCCTATTTTCCCATATAAATTAGAAATCACAAAAAGTGGCCAGAGAGATAGTACAAATAGGGCATTTGCCTTGCATGCAGACAACTGGGAGGGACCTTGTTTGATTCCTGGCATCCCATATGGTCCCCCAGCCTGTCAGGGGCTTTTTCTAAATGCAGAGCGAGGAGTAACCCCTGAGCGACGCTGGGTGTAGCCCCAAAACACACAATCAATAATTCAATCAATCAATAAAGTTTAAAAACCAAAACAAAAAAGAACCAAAAAAATCTGCATTGCAGATTCCTTTAAAAAAAAAAAAAAGGTCACAAATAAAAACCATATTAAGTTTTATTTGTACCAATAGTTCTCTTTCTTTTTTTTCTTTTTGATTACTTTATTTAACAAGAGACATATCAGTTCCATCCATGTTGCAGTGAATTGCATTGCTACATCATTCCTTACAGTTATGCTGTATCCCATCATATAAATGAACTAAATCTTTGTGATTCCCCTATCATAGGTCGATTCGAACTATTTTTTTAAATAATATCTTTATTTAAGCATCATGGTTACAAACATGCTTCAGTCATAAAAAGAACATCCCCCTTCACCAGTGTAACATTTCTACCACCAATGCCTCCCACCTCCTTTCTCCCTCATCCTCTGCCAATGTTTGAGAAAGGCATTCTATTTCTCTCACTCATTACCATTGTCAAGATAGTTGTTAGTGTAGTTATTTCTCTAACAGCACTCAGCACTCTGTGGTAAGCGTCATATCTTAGGTTGGTCCTTCCAGTCCTCATCTCTATTGTCTCTGTGTATTATTACAATACTCAATACTGTCTTATTTTTCTTTTTTTTTGGTTTTTGGGTCACACCCGGCAGTGCTCAGGGGATACTCCTGGCTCCATGCTCAGAAATTGGTCCTGGCAGGCACGGGGGACCATATGGGGCACCGGGATTCGAATCGATGACCTTTTGCATGAAAGGCAAACACCTTACCTCCATGCTATCTCCGCGCCCCAATCTTATTTTTCTTAAATCCCACAGATGAGTGAGACTTTTCTGTGTCTATATCTCTCCCTCTGACTTATTTCACTCAGCATAATAGTTTCCATATTCATTCATGCATAGGAAAATTTCATGACTTCATCTCACCTGATGGCTGCATAGTATTCTATTGTGTATATGTATCAGTTTCTTTAGCCACTTATTTGCTGTCAGACATCTGGGTTGTTTCAAGATTCTGGCTATTGTAAATAGCACTGCAATGAATATGGGTGTGCAGAAGGCATTTTTGTATTGATTTTGTATTCCTAGGGTATATCCCAAAGAGTGATATATCTGGATTGTATGGGAGCTCAATTTTCAGTTTTTTGAGAAATCTCCATATTGTTTTTC
>PVKC010052898.1:0-10206 GCA_004027635.1 Crocidura indochinensis
TTTTTTTTTTTTTTTTTTTTTTTTTTGGTTTTTGGGTCACACCCGGCAGCGCTCAGGGGTTACTCCTGGCTCCACGCTCAGAAATTGCTCCTGGCAGGCACGGGGGACCATATGGGGCACCGGGATTCGAACTGATGACTTTTTGCATGAAAGGCAAATGCCTCACCTCCATGCTATCTCCCAGGCCCCCCAACTCTTTTCTAAGTAGAAAGGCAGGCTGAGTCTTTTGGGAGTGCCCAAGAAAGTCACTGTCTGGAATTCAATCCTAGCTGTCTCTTAGGTGCTATGTGACCCAGGGCACATTACTTAACCTCCCAAGGATTTCATTTATATTTATGCAAAACAGAACAAACAATACCAGGGCTGAAGGAAGTTAATCAATGCCAAATTCCTCCTTATAAGTATAGCACGTCAAACAGTTGGCTAATGTCAGATTTCTTGGGGAGGTCCCATCAGAAACTCCCATGGTCACATTTGTAAAATGTCAAGATGATCTTCAAAATTCCCAGGAAGCCAGGAGATTGCCAACCATCAGCCACCCTTTCACAGTTCTGTTCCAAGAGGCAGTTAGTTCATCTGTCCCAGTTCCTCCTTGGAAAAAGCAAGCCCACTGCCATTACCATTGGTCCTATTTGCAGCTCCTGTCCCCTGGGGATTTATCAAAGGTTTTGGTTTGTGATTTGGATTGTTTTTTTGACAATCAACCAAGATGTTACACACAGCAATGAGAGGAAAGCCTGGTTATGCGCAGGAGGGCTTTAGACAGCAGCCCATGGTGAGATAAGAACTTAAATGGGGTCCAGACTATTGATGCAAAGAAACCTGATATTGGCTACCCTGATGATGCCTGTGAGGAAACTCCCTCTCCCTGCCCTTCCTCCCCTCTCCCCTCCCTCTCCTTCCCCCTTCCTGCTCTCCCCTCCCCCTTTTCCTCCTCACCTTCCCTCTCTCCCTCCTCCCTCCCTCTCCCTCTCCCGCTCTCTCCCTCTTCCTCCCTCCCCTTCTCTCTTATACACACTGGCCCTGCAGAACCCAGAAAGTCACAGTGTACAGAAAGCCTGAGTTTCCAGTAGGCTTCATGCCTCAGCAGGGACTAAGAAAGGCCAGACAGCCAGTAGAGCTGGATCCATGGCTTGAGTGGCTGTACAAGGCCCCAGCATTTGATTCCTGAAACTATACTGTGCAGTGTATCTGCACCTTCTCCATCCCTATCCCCCATCACCTAGTACTGCAGGTGTGACTCTATTAAAAAAAAATCCACAAGAAAGAAGAGCACACTTGTAGCTTGGAAATGTCTCTCAGGGTCAGAAGAAGAGACAGTATGTGCTAACAGGAAGCAACCATGGCATCCAAAAGAGTGAACTGAAGGATAAAGAATATCAGAAGTGAAAGAAATCACCAGGGAGACTTATGGGACATCAGGGTATCATAGCTGCCAGAGACATGCCCACTGAGAAGGATTTCTGACTTCCAAGAAAGGCCAGGCTTCATCAGATCTGATGGACTGACTCTTTTGTCACTACACACCCTGCCTTTGTGGAACTAGGCCAGTCTGGCAAGCTCAGTCTCACTGCAAGGTGCTGGCTGCCTGTCCCAGGGTTGCAGGGCCCCACATTGTTCAGCTTCCTGAAGATGTTGCAGCTTTAATAGCAGGTTGTTGAAGTACCCAATGCACCAGGCTCTTTAGAGACACCAACAAGTTCTATCTCTGTGATCTGGTCCCACTGGAGAAGTTCAGGATTAGAAGGAAAAGAAAAAGATAAGCATGTGTATAAGCTTGATAGGCATGCCTATGAACATGTGAGCACACATATGTATGAACAGTATGCATGGGCACAAGTATATAACAGGCACATGCACTTTGTGTGTGATACTTGTGTGCATGTTATGCATGCATGCTTTGGTCTCCAAATAAGAAGTCTGCCATGAACTGGACACTGCAAGCTCTGGCGCTGAAGTCTGTCACTGCAAAGGCAGGCACATGCCTCCCAAACTGGCCTGCTGGGCAGACTTAGCCCTTGATGCTGGTTTAGAAGAAAAGAGCTGAGATCCACTGCTGGTGTCTGTTGCAGCCACACTCGGGAAATGGAAGGTACATGAGCTGGCACCTGGGTGGACTCCAAGACCCTCCTGAAAATTCTTAGACCCTGAATGATGGCCAGAGTTCCCAAAAGAAAGACGCTTGCCTTGCACACAGCCAGTAAGGTTCGATCCAAAGGAGGAGGAAGAAGGAAGAGGAGGGGGAGGAAGGAGGAGAGAGAAAGTAGAGGGGAAAGGAAGTCGAGGAAGTAGAGGAAGAGGAATAAAAAGTTGAAGGAAGAGAAGAATGGAGGAGGAGGAGAAAGGAGGAAGAAGTAGAAGAAGGAGGAGGGGAGGAGAAATGTCGTCATCATCATCATTATTATGAGAAAAGCCCTGCTAGGCCAAAGGCTCTGAGCAAGGAATCAGCAAAGGTCACATTTGGGGCTCTCTTTGCTGCAGAAGAATCAAGGTTGTCAGTGTCCGAACACCTCTGCAGACCACAGCCCCCACTTCCTGCAAGCACTGCCCCAGCCCTGAGGTGAGTCATGTGGTGCCCCTACCCCTCCAAAGACCTGGAGGGGTGCTCGCTTGGGCAGTACATATACAAAGACCTGGAGGGACAAAGGATAGTTTTCATGTTTCCATACATTTTTAGGGTGAGGCTGTCAAGACACAACAGTAACTTTGGGGAGAGTCTATAATTATTTCTATCACCAGCAGCTCCCTCCACAAAACTGTAGCAAGGAGCAGAATAACAGGACTGCACAAATGATGAGAGTGACATCTCTGAGTGGGAGACAGGGCTTAGAGTAGGAACAAAGAGAAGGCACTGACAAGAACCAGTATGCAAGGAACACTCTTAGGAAGGTCACACAGTCAGAACAGCTTTTGAGCCCTGTTCTGTTCTGGCTTGGGGTCCACACCCTACAGTACTCAGGAGCTGCTTTGGGCACTGCTCAAGGAACCAGGTGGAATCCAGGATGCAAAATCTGTGCTCGACCCTCAAGACTCTCTCTAGTCCCAGGAACCCTGTTCATCCCACACTGTAGTGACACTGACTAGAGAAAGCATATGTGCTGGGCTGAGGCAGAGAAGCAGAAGAAATGGAGAGGGACAGGCTTAGAGGTGACCAAAGGAGGCACAGAGGGCGGGGAGGTGACACATGTACAAGGTCTGAGCCCCAAATCTATGAAGTCTGTCCCCAGCACAGCTGACCACTACGATCACCCATCTCTGCTAACTGTGCCACAGTCCCCAAGTGTGACTCCACTCCATAAAACAAAAAAAATGAGGAAGCAAGAAGAAACTCAAAGCTATTACTAGACATTCCACTTCTCAGAGAAACATAGCCCCTGAGACAACAGTCAGAATTACAATTCATTACGATCATGTTCTCTCCTCCGAGTTCTCAGGTTCATCTAACAGTTGGAAAAAATGCCCACAGGGCCGTTACGTTGCCAGTCCAAAGACACACAGACCCCAAGTGGCTGAGCTCTATTAGCTCTAATAGCTCTATCTATTCTAGATTCTTCTTCTAGTTTAGGGGACAGGTCAGTTCCAGGCCAGGGAATTGGCATTCAGCTAAGTCTCAGAGATGCAAGAGACTTAAAACGCACCACCAGGCTTCCAGGAACTCATGGTGTACTGGACATGAAGTGGAAACAGCACCCTTGTTAACAATAGTAGTGACAATTTACAAAAGGTTCTTATGTTCACTGTGAATCAGCAGGAGGTTGTCAGAGCAGAAAATAAGTTGTCAGGGGTTAAAGGGCCAATCTAAGGTCATTCCATAGGTGGAAGAACTGAAATAAAAATCCTTCTTCTGAATTTTAGTCTGGTATCTTCACTGTTACCCACTTATCAATTACTGGTGATGCCTGCTACAGCATGAACATTGCTATTTCCCCATCTCAAGTGCTGAAAATGCATGAACTTAAATTTGCCCCACCTGGGAAAGAAGGAGCCATGAGGTACTCCAATGGCTCATCCAGCTTCCTACTGCTCTTCCATATTGAATTTCTAGAATAACTCAAATTCTATGGTCCCTCTATCTGAACAGAAGGTAAACCTCAAACAGCTGAGCAAGATAGTATTCAAACAGCTACACAATCTATTCCCATTATTAGCTTATCTATTAATATACGTTTATTAGTTTTGTCAATAGTCACTCATTATGTATCTTGTATGCATGCTCAGATCAATAACCTAAATCATGGGCTACTAAACACTCAGTCATGACCCCTCAGTTCCAATGTGCCCTTGTCCTCACCTTGCCTCTCTTGCTCCCTCAGTCACATTATTCTCCTAAGATACCAAGCCCATACCCTCCTCTGGGCCTTCCTTTATCCTTAATATTCCCTCTTCCCCAAGTATACCTGCCTTAGAAACTCAGATGGCTCACCCTTCACATTCCTTAGCATTCCTTCACAGTCCTCCTAAGAAGACAAGTCTTCAGAGAGGCCCCCATCACAACTTCCTTTTCCAAAATAGCTTTCCCCATTCTGTTTCCTAATACTTCTTTCATGGCCTTTTTTTTTTTAATTATCTTTATTTAAACACCGTGATTACAAATATAATTGTAGTTTATGGTTACAGTCATGTAAAGAACACCCCCCTTCACCAGTGCAGGATTCCCACCACCAACTTACCAGATCTCCCTCCTCCCACCCCACCCACACCTGTACTCAAGACAGGCTTTCTTTTTCCCTCATTAATTCACATTTTATGATAGTTTTCAGTAGAGTTATTTCTCTAACTGCACTTATCACTATATGTGGTGAGTTTCATGTCATGAGCTGCACTTTCATGGGAAGATAGGGGGAAATAAGGGCTGGGACTGAGGCAGTAAAATATTAGAAATGAGCTTTATAGGGCAGCATCAAGGTCACAATACAAGATGGATATTATGTATGCATATAAAATATATGTATACAATACTATCAATATGAAAGCAAGGAGAAAAAATTTCCAGTGACTGTTCCAACATAAACCAGTGCTAGAACGGCCCACCCTCCTCCCAAAGCACATTCCCATTGGTGTAGGGAGAGGTAGGGGGAAAGCCTATTGATCCCTATAGAGTCCACCTAGAATGGTGCCCAGGGAAGGCCTGAAGTCCAGGGGAGAAAAAGGGGGACGGCTTGGAGCCTGCCAAGCATCCCAGCACTCCCCAGGCTAGGGAGAAGGCTTTCAGCATTCGGACTCCCAAAACCCCATACCTGCCAAGAGCTGGTCTCCAGAATCAAAGAGGAAACCGGAAGCCAGATGTCTGCCCACCCTCCTTCCCATGCACCTCCACCCGGAGTACGGAGGAAGTGGGGAAGCCTGAGGACCACTAAGAGTCCACCTGAACCTACTTCTGGCCATCTGAGCTGGCATCCAGGGAAGGCCTGGAGTCAGGAGAAAAAGACAAGGACAGCGGGGACCTGCCAAGCCTCCCAACACTCCACAGGCTAGGGAGAAGGGCTCCGGTATGGGGTCTCCCCAAACCCCATACCTGCCAAGAGCTGGTCTCCAGAATCAAAGAGGAAACCGGAAGCCAGATGTCTGCCCACCCTCCTCCCCTTGCACCTCCCCCCTGGAGTACGGAAGGAGGGGGGAAGCCTGAGGACCACTAAGAGTCCACCTGAACCCACTTCTGGCCATTGGCACCCAGGTAAGGCCTGGAGTCAGGGGAAAAAGACAAGGACGGCAGGGGGCCTGCCAAGCCTCCCAGCACTCCCCAGGCTAGGGAGAAGGGCTCTGGTATGAGGCCCCCCCCAAATCCTATACCTGGCAAGAACTGGTCTCCAGAATCAAAGAGGAAACCGGAAGTTTCATGGCCTTTTCATTGCCCCAAATTATGTTCATTATCACACATGTGTTTACTTACTGGTTTCTTCCTCACAAGAATAAGGGGAGAGACCTGGTTTATTTTACAGTCACAGTTCCCCTACCCAGAGGAGAGAAAATTCAGCACAGAGAAGGTACTGAAAAATATTTATCAAACAAGTGGATACGTTCATTTCTGAAGACTGCAGAGGCTGAAATACTGATAAATACACACCTGCAGAACAGGGCTGCTGTGCCACTACTCCACCTAGGTGTGCCAAGAAACCTCCCCCTTCTTCCATGATCCCAAAGAGAATTATATGCCCTCCTGCTTTCCTCCCACTCCACATCCTTCTCCAAGTCTCTTGACTTTCCAAGCTCTCTTGGGTTGATATAGATTATAGAAGGTACTGATTTAGGATCCCAACAACTGACTGTGTGACCAAAGCTTCTGTCTTGCAAGCATGATGTCTCGCATTCCAACCCATGGTCACTTACATACATTGAGTAAGTCAGGGCATCTCTGCTGCTGAAATCTGGTGCTGCAGCAAAGTCTCTGGCCTCTCAAGGAGCCAGATGTGTGTGAGAATCACACCAAGCCTGTGTGTGGGCTCCAATCAATGCAGCAATGGCAACAAAGGGAACAGAAGGAAAACAGTGCAATGACTTTGGGGCAGGAAACTTGGAACGTTAGAAGCTTCACAATGAACCAGTTCCACACCATCCAGATGACCAGAAGTCCACAAAGAGAGTGGGTGGCTTCCATACCTCCTGTTTTTCCTCTTGCTTAGTGCTCTGCTCCTCTGGAGAAATCTCATTCTCCTTCTCTACTATTTCCTTGAACTCATTCAACAAAAACTCCCTCCTCTCCTGGGAGGCAGGGAGATGGCTCAAAGATTGGAAGCTATGCATGGAGGGAGCCCTGGGTTCAATTCCTGGCACCACATGGTCCCTGAGCACCAAGAGTAAACTCCAAGTACCACACAGGCAGTAGCTCCTAAGTACCCACCAAAAGAAGAGAGGAATTTAGACACACAGACAGATACACAGACAAGTCAGACAAGATATAAAGAGAACAGGTGAACACCATGTAAAACCAGGGCAGAGCCTGGAGGAACATGTCCACAGAACACCAGGGAGTGCCAGCAAGCTCCAGAAATCAGGAGATAAGCCTGGAAATTGGCTACCTTGGGCCATACCTGCTTTAGTCCTAAGTTCCCTCAATGCCCATCTGAGTGAGCCTCTGAGTCTCAGCTTTCTCATTATATTTAAGCAGCAACTGTAAAGTGAACCCTTTCCCCAAACTTCCTTTTCCCTAACCTCTTCTTTTGGTATGTAAAAGCCCACCTGAATTATAAGACCTTCCTTCACCTGGTGGGAGGGGGTTGGGATAATAAAGAAAGGAGTTTTTGGCTTTGGACTAAGGAGAATGAGCTCATGGCAGAGAAAGGCAATGAGGCAAAAAGCAGAGTAACTTCAATGAAACTTTTACTCACAGGCTTGGTGTATTATCTCTCTGCCACTACCCTGCTTCATCAGACCCCCCTGCCTGAGGGGTTAGAAACAAGGTGTCTAGGGTAGTTTCACCCTATCCGTGGAATTATATTTTTGTTTTTATTTTTACAAGCAGCTAATCTTGAACATGAATGAGGCATTAACTACCTTGCACAGAATAAAGGACAAAACAGCATCTGAAGTGTTACAACCACAATTCCTCTTTCTGAGAGATCCTTTGAGTTCTTCCAAAGCTCATCCCAAGAAAGATCACAGAGGCCTCAATCAAGTGTGGGGCACCCTCTTCTCTCAACTCAAGATCGTATCTCCATATTAGCACCACACCTTGCATGTTTGTTTTCCCCAGTAATACCCACATGGTATAAATTTCACATAATGCCATATCCCATGTTTTTGGCTGTTCCCATATCATTGTGAAATGTGCCATGAGATGAGGTGAAATACAATAACTCCCTATTCCAGCCAGCAGGACTCCCTTCCAGCACAATGGGCAGCCACTTCTTCCCAGACTCTCTCCTTGAACCTGCCACACCCAACCTATTGCTTTTTAATAATGGGCCCTTTGCCAAGGACTTCTGCTCCAGTACAAGCTGTTTAAGGAAGCCAGAGCAGGCTACAGGAAAGATGAATTTTAATGCTTCCAGCCACAGCATCCATAATACAACCTTCCAGGCAGGGCCTCCAGGGCAATCCTGTGCCAACCCACTCTTCCAAACCCTCCCACCATACACACCATCCTGGGTGACTAGGTGACCAGAAGAACTACCACTAAATGAGCATGATCCCAGGAAGTACCACCACTAGTTAAACTAACTAACTGAATTAATTCATCTCAGGCCTTCTGACTGGATCAGCAGCAAGGGCATCAATGAGGAAGAGCTAATCAGAAATGCAGCAATGTCAACCCCAGGCCTACTAAATCAGGATCTGCATTTTGACAAGATTCGCAGATAATTTGTATGCACTTGAGAGGCATGGTAACTGGCCTATGGCTCTCAAAAAGTGAGAGATAGTTGGGTGAGTGAGTGGGAAGGTAGAGAGATGCAAGGATAAAGATAATAGGTGGATGAGTAAGATGGAAGGGCTGTAGGAGAATTGATGGTTATATGGATGGAAGACAGAGAGATCAATGGGTGAACTGACAGGTGGTTGAGTGGGTGGTTGGATAGATGAATGTGTGAATACATGTATGGATGAAAGAGACATATTAATAAATGATTAATGGGTGGTTTGCAGATAGGTGTGTAGATGAATGGGTAAATGTGAAAGTGGATGAATAATGAATGGATGGATGATGGGTACATGAATGAATGGATGAGAGGAAATAAATGACAGATGGACTGATAAATGAGTGAATGAATAGATTTGAGTAAAAGAATGAATACCATACAATTCAAGTTTCCAACTATGTATAGCCTCTCATCCCAGACATAAGAGTAGGGTGTTCACTTCACATCTTATTAATAAACTGGTAGACACTGTACAGAAGGTAAAAGGAGACCACCAGCCACCTTTACATCAACAGCTGCCCAGCCAGAGCCTTGGTCACTCCCACCCTTTCCTGTACCACCACCACCATCACACATAAAGCACGAGATTCCATTACTTGTCCCCAAATGCCTATCAAAGCCACACCACTCAGTTAAAAATACTCTTCACATCGATTGGAGGAATCTGAGGGACTAATTAGCACAGCATGGAAACACTACCTTCCACAGAGGACCACATGGAAGTGGGGTTGGCAGAGCTCAAGCCAGAAATGAGATGATGTCACATCTTCCTGCAAGTGTTTTAAGTTAGGGAAACCCGAGGGGGGAGAGAGGGGATCACCACACCGCCATTACAAGCAGCAGCAACCTGAATATCACATTGCTGCAGCTTTTGAAACCAACCCCAGCCCAGAAACCCCAGTTGAAGCTGGTGATGGAGGTGAGCTGGGAACACTCAAGCAGGGTGGAGTCAGAGGAGTGTAGTGGCTCCGCTTCACTTCAAGGCTGTGCACATCTTCTAGCCAATGAACACCTCCATAATCCGTAGAAAAAACACACACAACAGCGTGACAATGGGGAAACAATGCAAGTCAACACCAGACATAGAGAATGAAGATGACAGCTCTGATAAGCTGAAAAATGACAATCACCTAATTAGTCTCTCAGAGAAGAGTTTAGAGAAGAAATATGGAGGATCCTCAGAGGAATCAAAGAAAGCATAGATCAAGTTGAACAGAACAGAAATATGAACTAAAGCAGGACTTCCAATACTTGAAGCTAAACTCTTGGCTACAAGGTCCCCAAAACTCCTAACACTACAAGTGAACCCACCCCCTTGAACTATACTGTCAGCATCAAGTCTTACCCTTGGCATAGGAGCCAGACATCAGCCTGACCTTACATCTGAGCAATAACTAGAAAGAAGATTGTACCACACACAACTGCATGTGAGTTTCCCCTATTGAATGCCAGGGGAAATGGATGATATGTGCATGTGCTTTTCTTTTCCTTTTTAGTTTTGTTTGGGTGCCACATCCTGAGCAGGGTTCCGGGGAGCATATGTGGTCCCAGGAATCGAACTGGGGTTACCTGAGAGAGCAGAGCAAACCCTTTCCCTGCTTCACTATCTCTCCAGCCCATCTGCTTTCCTTCTGAGTTCTGATGCAGTGGTACCACTCTTTTCCATCCATCCCCAGAGACATAGTATTAGGTGATTGCATGTGGAGTCCCACAGGAACCCTAAGTCAATGCTTGTGGATCCAACCCGAACGAAAAAGAATCTTAGTACTCCTGGCGCTAGTAGGTGTATCTAGCTCCTTTCTGTCCACTTGAAAACACACATCCACTTGGCAATCAGACCATCTTCTTTGCC
>PVKC010052899.1:0-10198 GCA_004027635.1 Crocidura indochinensis
CCCTCTTCTCTCCTCTACCCACCTCTCCTTTCCTCCAACTCTCCTCTCCTCTCCTCTCCTCTCCTCTCCTCTCCTCTCCTTTCCCCTCCCCTCCTCTCCTTTCTTCTCTTCAGATGTGGGGCAGAGGGTTAGGTAGGGGCTTCTTTGTGATGACTAAAAATAAGGCCAATAAAATCATGTCAAAACAAACAAACAAAAACCATTTTCTGAAGCTGTGTTAGTTCAGAAACATGCCAGTGTTCCTGTCTTACATTGTTCCATTTGTGCCACTGTATACAATTGATTCTTCAACAACTGCTGTTTTGGTTGGTTAATAGCCATCATGTCACATAATTATAATTTTTTCCTGTATGATGATAAATTTTAAAATTAAAATTCTTGCAACTTTGAACAATACTAAATAATTTTTAGACAAAGCTCAAACTCAGTGTGTTTATTTTTAATTTCTCCAAACCCATCTTGAGCTATATCATGTGCCACAAAGCACAATAAGTAGTTTATAATAACACTTGCATGAATTTTGAAGAACTAAGACAACAGTTCAACTTTCTCTTTAGAAATTATCTTGGAAAGAAATCAAACAGGAAACTGAAGCAACTTTTAGATATATCTCCTAATTTTCGGTAAACATAAAGGAGATGAAGCATTTTAAATAGCACCATAGAGATGCAACTAGAAAAATCTAGACTATAAATTATTAAGTTATTAAGAGGAATTAAACCTTGTTTACTTTTTTAGAATAATTTTTATTTTGACTAAAGTGGACTACAATTCATTCACAGTAAAGTTTTAGGTATATAGTGACATTGAATCAGGGACATTCCCACCCCAATGTTGTCCTCCCTCTCCCCATTCCCATTCCCACCATGCATCTCATATCCTCCTCCTTTGCTCCCCAGGCTGCTAGTATAAGTGGTCCCCCTGTGTATAGTTTGTTGTAGATTGTGTATCAATTCTGATGTCATTGGCTTTGGATTTTGTACCTAACTTTGATCATTTTTTATTTCAACTCAATGTTCAGACGACTATTTGGTTAAACCTTGTTGTGTTAAATATTTATTTAAGATTTGTCTATATAATTTTCCTTTCTAAAGTTACTAGCTAGTTTTTCTTACAATTGGTTGGATTTTTAGCACTATTTTTCAGCACTATTATTATAAAACTATGTCATTCAAATGATCATATTTTGCTAAATATGAGGCAACACAAATTTCTGTGCTTAATGTTAGACAATGAGGATGTTGTGGTCATGTAGACACCTTCATTTGGAATTTATTCTCCTATTTTCTTTTCACTTTTTTTTTCAAAAACCTTAAAATATGACCTAGCAAGAAAAAGCACAATTAGTAATGCCATCAAAGGTTTCCTCTGCTAGAAGTTTTACAGGAAAGTAAAAAATTATTCACAAATAAAAACTGATTTTATATGTGAAAGATGGCAAAGTGATTCCTAACACACATTCTTTCTGGATGTGTTTTGTGATTTATGTTGTGGATAATCTATGAATCTATGCTGTTAAAGATAGCACTCTTCAATGTGAAGTGTTGCATCATGCCATTCTTTGAGCACCTGAATAGAATATAAAGTAGAGGAAGAAGGATTCTATACTACATCCTATTGTTTCTCCTGACTTATTACTAGTTCTAAAGCATCTCTTCTCTAGTCCTCAGACAGACTTGCAATATGCCCTTCAGATTCTCAGGTCTACAGACTGAAATATATGACCAGTTTAGATGAGAAATTATGAGACTTCTCAACAGCCTTTTATGGTTATACATTGTTTTCATACTAAATATATTTCCCAATAATTAATTCCCATTGATTTTGTCTATCTTAAAAACTTAACTACAATTACCTTTTGTATAAAATAAATAAGAAAATAGGAATTGAGAGATAACTAAAATGGAAAAACAGATGCCCACCTGTCTTCTTGGAGACCCTGAGTTTGATTGCAGGCATATGGGTAAATCACATCCCTTTGAGCACTGCTAGATATGACCCTGGCAGTCTTCAAGTACCATCTCTGATCATTGCCAGGCCATGTAACCTCATATACTTCAAAAACATCAGGTAAAGCTCCTATTTAAATAAGCTTTAAAAAATTAGCAGCAGCTTTAATATGTTAAAATATTTTTGATTACTACTTCATAGTTCTGTCATTCTAATTATGTATCCATTTATTTAACATGTCATATGAAAGCTTTGGGTTATTTTAATAGCTTCTCTATTTTCAGTTTATCTTATATCTTATATGTATGTATCTGTTTTTAATATGAACATTTCTCATCTTTATTCAGTTTGCCAGACTTTCTATTAAATGTCTTGATATAACTAATATATTAGTTATATAGCCATTTCACTGCCTTTAAAATTTCAAAATGGGTTTCCTGTGCTTCATTGGCTTTCACACTTTCTTTAAACTCTTTCTTTCCAGATCCTTTGGGCAGTAATATCAAATAACTATTAGGACATCTAATACTTTCAGAGAGAGGATTTTTGTGTTGGGAAAAAAAACATTTTGGAAATAAGAAAATCATTTTTAGTTGAAGGCATTCAGAGTCCCAAAGCAAAAAGCTTTAGAAAGTATTATTTTATTGGTTTTTATGTTATAATAAAATATATAATATAAGAATATATAAAATAATATAAACTCAATTTCCATTCTGGATGTCTTTCTTAAAATTATGACTTTAGAAAGTAATATATAAAAGTATTCCATAGAATGTGTGCTGATATTTGTGCCAGTTGTCCTATTAATCTATCATTCCACCTACTATCACTATTGTCTGTAAACTATGTAATATATGTAAAATTTTAGATCTATTTAAAAATAAATAAAAGTAGAAGTATTAATTGGTGATGTATATTGTAATAAGAATAAAATCATTTTGATATTCTACAGAGATCTATGCTATAAAAATATTTGGATTTATATCCTTGTTTCTCATTATATAAATTATTTTTATACATCAGAAGTTTTAGAACAAAAACTTAATATTCTAATTATGCTTATCTACAAATAATTGAGAATGATTCTATTTTTAGCCCATGAAATCCAGATTTGTTTGTTTGTTTGTTTGTTTGTTTTTTTATTTTGGGGTCACACACAGCACCGCTCAGGGGTTACTCCTGGTTCTGCACTCAAAAATTGCTCCTTGCAGGCTCAGGGCACCATATGGAATGCCGAGATTTGAACCACCGTCCTTCTGCATGCAAGGCAAATGCCCTACATCATGCTATCTCTCCGGCCCCCATGAAAACCAGATATAAACTTCAGAATCTACAGTAAACCAATTGAAAAACAGTTAAATCGAAGAGTGAGATAATAACTTTAGTCTACATTGATTTACTCTTTATTCAAATCTAAATTGTTAAGCAACTTAAAAGTTTCTCATTCTATAGTCATTATTATTAATCATTATTTCTATTTTGATAAAATTGATAAAGATTAAAATTAAATTAAAATTAAATTAAAAGAGATAGCATGGAGGTAGGGTGTTTGCCTGCATGCAGAAGGTGGTTTGAATACCAGCATCACATATGGTTCTGTAAGCCTTCCAGGAGCAATTTCTGAGCATAGAGGGAGGAGTAACCCCTGAGTGCTGCCAAGTGTGACCCCAAAACCAAAAAAAAAAGAAAAGATTATAATGCAAGCTAAGAATAATTTTGAAAAGTTCATTTTTAAAACTGTATACTGTGTAACTATCATGAAAGCCAACAGAATATCAAAACTATTGTCAATAATTCATGGTTTAAATATATATATTCTGAGACATATGAAGAGAAAATACCACTTCTTTGGGTGACTTGAATTTGAAACAGCATAGAGAGAATGAATAACTTTACACAGTTCCTACTACCATTAGTAACCATGGTAGAATACTCGAGAGAAGAGTCCAACAATCATTCAGGTTATAAAAATTTCCAGAAAAAAACAAGAAGTGCACATCAAATTCCTGTTGCTATTTGGGGGTATGCTGAACATAGATTTTTGCAGAAATTCAGAGGAAAACTATGTAATCCTGTTGTGTGTTTCTAGACACAAAAAATCCATGGGTGTCCACAGTGCTTGCAGATTGTAGATACTCAATGAATTATTTGCTAATGTAATAATTATTATAAATTGTTCCAGAGGATGGTTACATAGCTATTCCAACCTTAAAGAACTCTGAGCACAAAGTGAGGATTATTTTTGTTTGTTTTATTTTTGGACCATACCCAGTCATACTCAGGGTTCACTCCTGGAGCTATCTATGCTCAGGGCACATGATAGACTAGTGACTGGCTGGCCAAATGCAAATAAAATCCTACCCATTAAACAATTTTTATCCAGCAGAAATTGAGGATTTAAAAAAATAAACATATACAAAAAATGTTAGAAAATTGTCATAGAAGCTTCTGTGTGAAAAAGAAATCACCAATAACCATAACAACCTCTGAAAGGGAAAGGGTGTGTGGGTAGCAGAAAGACAGAAGTTTGAATTAGTTGAGTCTTTTGCTCTGTGAAATTATCATTGGAAACATAAGTCAGAAAAATAGCTACCATTTTCTGTTGGGTTACAAAATTAATTGTAAATGACATATTTATCACTGAAAGAATTAAGAACAAGCATGATAAAAAATATGAGACTTGGAGTTTCTTCAATTTATTCAACAAAGCAAAGTTCAAAAAAAAATAATTCACTGTCTTGTATTTCTTTGAATTTTGTACTAAATACCTGAACTTTAAACTGTCAGCTCTTTATAGTTTGGGGAAACAAATGATTTATATGAAGTGAACCACATATGTCTGAATTATACTAGTATCACTGTCTACCACACTGAAGAATATTCAAGCATCTACTAATATTCAATAAATTTTATTGGACTGATTATAAAGGAAAAGTCTAAATATAGTTTACAGTGTCCCAGAGTGTTAATTATATATGAAATATATAAGTGTATGCTTATATAAATGTATATGGTATGTTATAGTAAATATTTTGAAATTAAAATAAAAATATATAAGAGTACATAAATTTTTTTTTATGGAAGATTTCCTAGTGGGAAAATACTTTTGTTTTTTATTTTGGCTCTTTATCTCAAGTTAGGTACTTCTATTCAGAAAAGTTATATCTATGCTCAGGTTATTTTTATTATATTACATAAAGTTAATGCCAGAAACAGCTGGTATTTACAGCAAGGGCTCTGAGAAAACTTCCTGCAGAAAAAGTCTTTTTCCCCTAAAAGAAGTGTATTAATTGCAAGAAAGCAAGTGTTGCCATGTGAAATAATCTTCTTTGATCCCACTGCTTACCAAAAGGTTTGGACGGTCATTTTAAAATTATAGCCTCTAAGTTTCCTTGGACTATGGTACAGGTATCTTATCCAAGTTTACTGTTTTCTGGGCCAACTTATCCTCTTGTGTCCTTCATTCTTAACTACTCTTTTTCATTGAAATGCTTACTAGCACAACAACTAAAATAAAAAGACTAGGAAATTATAAAAAGTCGGGCAATTAAAATGTCTTCAAAGAATTAATTAAAGTAAATAAAATTAGTTTCAAAGATATATATCTATATCTATATCTATATCTATATCTATATCTATATCTATATATATATATATAAAGCAACCCCCCTAGGGAATATATCTTATTTCTTACAAGTGAACTGAGATATATACCAAAGTCAGCTGTCTTGCTCCTCCTGCCAGTAACCTAGTATCTTGCTTAATCATTGCAATTGATTCATTTTATCTTTTAATAAAGATTCTTGAAGATTAAAAGATTTAGTATAAAAAAGAAAAAATAAAGCATACATAGCCTTGTGTATACCCACAACTATACTGATATGTTTTTATTTATCAAGGAAATCTGTTTTTTATATGTGTGCTATATTTGTTAAAATTTATAGAGCATATGTTTGCAATAAGCCCTAGATTTTCTATTTATTACTCCATTTTATCCTAACCCAATGCCTAGAAATTAGTCATTGAATTTTAAAGATGGAGAAACTGAAATTTTGAAAATGTAGAGAAAAGACTTTTACTGTTAAGATTAAAACACCCAAACTTGATGCCAACAGATACTTCTTAGCTTATTGCTTATTGACAATGTTACAAAGCATTAACAAACATTCTTACATATGGATCATTCCTAAGACTAACAATCACTTTTTAGAAGAGGGAAATAAAAAATATTTTTTTTGAAAAATTATCTATGCATTTCTGGTTAAATTCACAAGGCTGAACTTCTAGAATCTCTACACTCACCTAAAGTGAATGTTTCCTTTTACAGTTGGAGACTGTTGGTTATCCTAACTTGTCTACTTGTGTTTATTTGCAATATATGTGGCGGCAAAGATATGAGCAGACATTGAAAAGCACAAAGAGTTTCTGAAAAAGACTATTTTGCCCTAAATTTAGCATTTAAACTCTATAGAAAAAAACCACTAATACATTGGAATTGTATTATGTTCTAGTAATAACACAAGAAGTTTTAACATTTCTAAAACAAACTAAAAATTATTAAGAAGCATATGTATCTACTATTTTAACTTTAACTTAAAAGGAACTATAATGACTGCAGTCAGATTTTCTGAATATGAAGTGATAATACAATTCAGATTGGTTTTAGGGCTTATGTCATATATATTGAAAAATCATATCTATTATCATTACCAGTTCTTTGTTCAATTTTTCCTCCCAAAAGTCAGGATAATTGGAGCCAGAGCAATAGTGCAGTGGGCAGGACTTTTACCTTGTCATGGCTGATCCAAGTTCAATCTTCAGAATCTCATGAGTCCCCAAGTTTTCCAGAAGTTATTTCTGAGTTCAGAGCCAGGAGTAACCCTAAGTGCTACCAGGTGTGGCCCAGCAACAAACAAACAAAAATCAGGATAATGAACTTCTTTTTTTTTTTTTTTTTTTGTATTTTTTTTGTCCCCAATTTCCAATCCAGACCAGGCAAGGATCTGGGTTGAAGTGTATATAGGGTGCGTTTACTGTACCTCCTTTTTCTATACAGTGATAATGAACTTCTTTAGTGTGCTGGGAAAGACAGTGATTTTCCCACAAAAATTATTCAGAATATATTCAATTCATAGTTTTAATTAAAAGTTATTCAAATAATCTAGCACTTGAGTAAGTTGGTTAATTTATGGCTTATAGATATATCCCATTATTAAAATCAAGGTAGGTTGTTTAGGTCTTGCATACAGCTGACCCAGGATGGACCTGAGTTCAATCCCAGATTCCATAGGGTCCCCAAGCCAACAGTGATTTCTGAGCGCAGAGCCAAGAGTTACCCCTGAGAGTCACTGGGTGTGGCCCAAAAGCCAAAAGAATGTTTAGGAAAAGACTCCAAATATATTCAAAATTACTATTCCTAGACTTTCATTTCATGATTCTTTATTCTACACTAGCTTGAATTTTTTCTCTATTAAAATTAATGTTGAGAACTTCCTCATGATGTATCTTATTTTGAACCAAAAGTCAAGTAATTTAATTTGAAATCAATCCTCCCAAGAAATCTCATATGCTACATCTTATGCTACATCTTATTTTATACCCAAAACCAAGTAATTTAAGTTACCAACTTATACCTCAATTCTATTTATCAGTTTCTTTTCTCTGTGGTCTCTGAATATCAAACTATATTTTCTCTCATTTTACTGATTTTTAATCTCCAAATTACAGTGTTTAAAATAAATAGAATAGAAAGGATCAGGCTAAGACTATTAAGTAAAATGAATATTAGCAAATTATTTTAATAGCTCTAATTTCTTATTACTTTTTATGAGCACATATCACTCATGGGCATATCACTTATGATTCACTGATTAAACTTTCTTATCTATAAAATGAAGACTATATCTGTCAGAATTTTCACCAAGTGTATTATAAGTCAAGATATTTTTATGCATGTCATTATCAAACTCTATAATCATTAAATATGAGAACTTGTTATTTTAAAATTAATAATATGAAAGAACCCAAAAGGCACAACATGAAATATTGACTAGAATATGATTCAAAGTCAAATTGAGGAGATGGGTCTTGAGGATGTATGCTGGGTGCTCAAAGCAGTTAAGGACTAGTGGCTAGTTGTGCCTTTCAAAGAATATCTTTAAAGATCTGTTTCTGACCTCAACATTGCATATTATATAGAATCAAAATGCACAAAGAATAGAAATAAGGTGCAGGGGAGGAGGCATGCTTCCAAATGGGAGCAATAGCCTGAGCAAACTTACACAGCGATTTATATATAGTAAAGCCTTCCTGTGAAGAAGCTGTGGGAGATGATACTGGCAAGACTTGCAGGTCTAAATGTAATGCCAAGAGAAAGATGTGCTCTGTTAACAAAAAGCACTTTATAGGAAGACCACTGAAGAATTTTTGAGCAGGATTTTTGAGAATGATGTGGTAAAAACTGTGAACTCTTACTTCAGACAAACCAATTTCCAATCCAAATTGTCTTTTTAGCCAATGTTTTCTTAGGCAATACTGACTGGCCCTGCATGGCGCAGTGGAAAAAGTGTGAGTTGGGCTGTCTAGGGAGGACCTTTGGAATGTGAGGTCTCATTTTTGGCTCTACCTTTGGGCCAGCGTGGCAGGCAAAGCCATTGTCTTATATACTGGCTCTGTTCCATAACTTCTGGGAATATTTCTGCTACATTTTCTTTTCATTGACATTTTTTATCAGTGTTTCTCCAGGTTAAGAGTATAAAAGCAGGTTGAAAGATGTTTTCTCCTAAAACTCCTCAAAAAGTTTCCAAACTATCCTGTCTGCTACTCATTCTTTTTTCCATTCCTTTATTGCTCAATCTCTTAGTTGGTCTTGTTGCCTTTCAGCATAGAGTGTATTACTCCATCACAATTAGAAGCATATGATTACACTTTAAATGATCATTTCCTTTCTGAATTTATCAGTAAAATATGCTTTGTCACTAACAAATTCCAACTTGTATTTAAGGCTACTTTAACAACAGACATGGTTAACTTTTAAAAGTTATTTTAGGCCACTCTCATGCAATTTTGAAAACTATCTTTGTATCTACTGATACAGATACATGCCATACAAGGCTTAACCAGAAAGAAAAAAAATAGTTGTCTCTAAAGTTATTGGTAGATTTCATATAGGTTGTTTAAGTCAATATTTAAACTCCTTAATATGAACAATAATAATATGTTTTATTCCTTTTATTTAAGAAAATAAAATTATTCTTTCCACCACCCTCCATTTTTTAAAACAAAGAAGAGATGTAAACTGAAATCCACACATTTCTTAAATTTGAACTTGATTTCTAGAGAGTGGGAAAAATCTTTTATTCTGTGTATGTACATACATTTGAAACCAACGATATTTTATATATTTTTAATTTTAAAAAATTTTTACAAGTTTTTCACAGTTGTATTTCAATAACATAGTGGCAGTGACTTAGAACTGTTCTCACCACCAGTGTTGACCTCCCTCTGCCTTTGTCCCAACATGCATCCCGTACCTCCACCCTAAGCCTCCTAGACTTCTAGCAGAATGGGTTCATTTTGTGTATAGCTTGTTACAGTTTGGGTCTCTTGATTCTATTCTCATTGACATTGATTTGGGTATATAGGGTTGACCGTTTTTTATTTCCACACTATGCTCCTGGGTCCCATGGGTCCCATGGGTCCCATGCACTTTTACTCCCTCTTTTCTCAGTTTGTAGAGAGACATATAAATATGAGGCAGAACCAAATGATTCAAATTCTATGTCCTCAAGCTGGAGGTCCCTCTGGAACTAAATCCCATAGCAAACAATAGAGGCAATAGGGGAGGTGGGAGAAAGAGGACCACATAGAATAAGTCAGCAGAGTGATGCTGCAACTTCTTCCTGGATTGATAGATGGGGGACTAAAAAGATGTTCTTTCGCTTGGGGAGTAGTGACAGCTTACTGGGGTGAGGGGAAGGTCATGGCTCCTGAGAGTTAAGGACTGAGGGTAAAGAGGATTAAATAGGTAGAGATAACAGAATAGGGTTGAGAGGGTAAGAAGATAGAAGATTTTTAGGATGGTGATGGGGGATAGGAGGGAAAGCATATAATAGGGGATATATAGATTATAGGCAGAGATTATGTAGAATCCAGGTTAGAGAAACATAGAGGAGTCTACCACATGCACACTCATACTTACTTACATACAGACAATAGAGATCTATTAGTAAGTTGTAGTTGGAGGTCT
>PVKC010052900.1:0-10209 GCA_004027635.1 Crocidura indochinensis
TCCTTCCTTCCTTCCTTCCTTCCTTCCTTCCTTCCTTCCTTCCTTCCTTCCTTCCTTCCTTCCTTCCTTCCTTCCTTGCCTTCTTTCTTTTTTGCTTTCTCTCTTCTTTTTTTCTACCTGCTTTTATTTTTTTTCTCAAATGTGTATACTCATTCAATCTCTGACCCAGAGACTGTGTACTTCTACAATTCTGCTTAAGCTGTTCTCTTTGATTTTTTTTCTCTTCTATGAATCACTTCATTCTTTTAACCTCATCCAAACTGTTGTATTCTCAACAAACTTATATTCAATGATAATCATTGGTATGCTTCGTATAGAGAAAAAAAACTGAAACCATGCAATATAGGAGATTGTCTAGGAGGAGAGAGAAGAAAGAGCAATGATATAGAAGGACCAAGCAAGCAACATACTTCATTACTTAAAGATTTGACAGAGTCTAGTAGTAAAGGAGATTGAGGAAAGTCCAGATATTAAGATGATGGTAGTAAAAAAAAAAAAAAAGAAAAGATCATGGTAGTAATGCATACATACATTTAAGATATAAGCTAAGCTAAGGAAAAACTAGCTGCTGGCCTTAAAATCATAAATCATTTAAATGTAATAAAAGCAATTTGGTAAAATGAGGTTAAAGCAAACTCAAGAGGAATGACAGAGGAATAGAAAATTTAGCCTAAAATACTTACATCAGAACAAAAAGTGATTAAAAACAAGGAAAAATTATTTGGTGGCAATGAGTCTATTGATATAGTTCAGATGATTCTTATGCATTCAGCCTTTAGGAGAAAGTCAAGCCATTTCCTTTAATCTCCATATGGTAGAAGCAATTCACTTTTTGAAGTATATTTTTATCGAAATTATTTTCTTTGGTTGCATATATTACCCTTTGTTTCCTAACATCTGTTTCCCCTTCATTATTCTTTAATAATAGGCTGAGAGTAATGGAAATCTTCCAGGAACTGACACAGAATTGAAATAAACCTGATGTGAGTCTCCAAACTTAACTTTAAAATTTGTGAAAAGAAATCGTGCACTTAAAAAAATAATTTATCTATAAAAATAAATAACAACCAAAAACCAGTTTTGCAATGTAAAACTGTTTTTAAAGAGTTTAAAAAACTGTTTTAAAAGAGTTTTACTCTTAACAGTCTTCTATTCCCCATTTCTATGTAAATATTTGAAAAACACATTTTACTTATGACCAGGGTGAGAAATTAATTTATTTTTGGCTATATTTTATTACTAAAAATGTAAGCAGCCAAACATTCAAAGCTTTAAGTTATGATTAGTAGAAATCTATTCATGTATTTTGTGTCTTTAAGAAAAGTTATATTTTTCTCACTGATTTTAATTTTAAGCAAATAAATTGACATTCTACCTAGGTAAACATCACAAGTGTATCAAAAATGGATGAATTCAAATAAAAATAGATGAGAACCTTTTTTAATTTTTACTTATAATCATGGTTCCAAGGTTGTTCATAATACAGTTTTTTCTACAGATAAATCCACTCATAACTGAGTTATAGTCATTCAATGTACAATAACCTTCACCAGTTCACATTGCACACCATTTTTCCAGTGAGACTACAATTCCTTAAAATAAATAATATATGCTTAATATTTATTAAATGTGTAAAAGCTTATCACTTCTATATCTAGAGAACACTATTTTAACAACTGCCATTTTAGTTTCAGCATAAAAGAAAAAATGCAAAATTATCGCTATTTTCAGCTAGGGGATGTAATCTCTAATTATAAGTTTCATAACAAGAATGATCTCCTGTGAAGAATAGAGACAAAGAGAGACTTTTATGGAATCACATTTTGAGTGTTTTGTAGGATTTTCTTTTCAAAATTATAATTTGAATTTTTCCATCAGCATTTTAAAAATAAATTTGTCAGTATGATAAAAGGAAAGCAATACAACCATCCAATTTTTTTTGCTGATACCTGCTATGCTTTCCAAATGATAATTTTGAGAACTTTTCATTTATTGTAGAAAATAAATTATATAAAAGTAAGCTTGTGGTTAGGTCTAATTCTATTATATTAACAATAACTTCTAAATGATAGACATAATGCTGAGAAGCACATTGATATTTTGTTACCTAAAATAGTTTCTAACCTAGACTTGTGTTTTACAGGTTGTACATTTTATAATTAAGATTTTTAATTAAATTTATGAATATGTATACAATTTTCTACTACAAATTATGGATGGTAATTCAAGGTACATTCGAAAAGAGAAAATATAAGCAAGCCTTACTGCTAGATAAAACGTTAATGCTATCTCTATGGCAACTTTAGACAATCGTTTAGTATCCTAGTGCCATAGCAGCTTATTATATTTTAATAATTTATTATGAGACAAATAATGTCTTATAATAATATATGTGCTTTTGTTGAATGTCCATTCTCAATAGGTAATTACAGAAATGAATAAGAAAATGTTCACAGTTTAATGTTGTTGCTTTTTTTTCCAGACCATCCACCTTTATGGAATACATACTGAATCAATATTAAATTGCATCATTGTCTTTATGTTATACTAAAACAATGTCAATTAATCATTGGAATCTCATCTTTTTTTCTCTAAATATCAGGATCCCAGAAACCAACAGTCTAGTTCAGCACATTTGAGGAGTGACAAACAGATCTCTGACTGTGATACATAGACAGCTTTAGGCTTGACTATTTAAATTCCAAACTCACATTGACTGGTAACAGGTCACATAAGGGCCAGAGCGATAGCACAGTGATAGGGTGTTTGCCTGCATGCTGCTGAGCTGCTGATCCTGGACAGACCCGGGTTGGATGCCCAGCATCCCATATTGTCTGTTAAGCCTTCCAGGAGTGATTGGCTTTTTTGTTTGTTTTGTTTTGGGGTCACACCTTGTGGCACTCAGTGGTTACTCCTGTCACTGTGCTCAGATCGTTCCTGGCAGGCTCGAGGGGTTTATAGGATGCTAGGACACGAACCACCATCAGTCCTGGATCTGCTGCGTGCAAGGAAAATGCCCTACCGCTGTGCTATCGCTCCAAGGAGTGATTTCTGAGTGCAGAAACAGGAGTAACCACTGAATTCCACCAGGTGTGGCCCATGAACCAAAACAACAACAACAAACCAATAGACAACATAAAGTAAATCTTCCCTTTAAAAAAATTGAATTCTTACTGATATTAGCCACATCCTCTGTATATGTTATATATTGAATGGAATTCTTTTTTTTTTTGGGGGGGTGCATATCCAGTGACACATGGGGGTTATTCCTGGCTATGTGCTCAGAAATTGTTTTTGGCTTGGGGGGACAGAACCCTGGCCCGTCCTAGGTCAGATGTTTGCAAGGCACACTCCCTAGCACTGCACTATCACTCGGGTCCATGAATGGAATTATTTTTTTAATTAAATTATAGTACTTTTATTTTCTTTTAATTTAAACAACATGATTACAAACATGCTTGTAGTTGGACATCAGACAATGAAAGAACACCTGTCCTTCACCAGTGCTCCCCCTACTTCTTCCTCCCCCACCCTCTGCCTATATTTGAGACAGACATTCTACTTCTCTCACTCATCAACATTGTCATGGTAGTTCTTAGTGTAGTCATTTCTCTTAACTGTATTCATATAGTGAGCCAGTTTTTCAACCCTCATCTCTATCATCTCTGGGCATTATTACAATAATGTCTTTTATTTGTTCTCCCATTTCCTCTAAGATCTCATGTTTCGTGGCAGTTTCTCAAAGTAGTCTGATTGTCCTTTGGATCGCTGTATCATCTGTAGTGGCCTCCCCCTTTTCTAATCTGGTTTATTAAGTTTCTCTCCCTTTTGCTGTGAATTTTGCTAGTGGTTATCAATCTTGTCTATTTTTTCAAAGAACCAACTTTTGCTTTCATTGATCTTTTGGATTGTTTTGGGGGTTTCCACTTCATTGATTTCTGCTCTACGCTTTGTTACTTCCTTCTGCTTACTTATTTTGTTAATTTTTTATTTTAAATTTTGTTCATCGTTTTCTAATTTTATAAGCTGTGTCATTAAGCTTATTTATGTAGATCCCTTCTTCCATCCTGATGTGTGCCGGCAACTTTGATTTTGAGTCTGACTGTTCAGATTTGTTTCTTGTAGGCAACAGAACGTTGGATTCAGCCTTTTGATCCTTCTTGCTATTTTGTATCTCTTAACTGGTGCATTTGGCCCATTAACGTTGAGAGAGAAAATTTTCATGGGATTTAGAGCCATCTTCGTGTGAAAGTTTGATGTGCCATTAGGCCTGTCTTGTTTTAAAATAGACCTCTCAGCTTATCTTTTAAGGCTGGCTTTGAGTCTGTAAAGTTTCTGAGCTGCTGTTTATCTGTGAAGCTATGTATACTTCCGTCAAACCTGAAAGTGAGTCTGACTGGGTACATTATTCTAGGTGAAGCATTCATTTCATTGAGTTTTGTCATTATCTCCCACCACTGTCTTCTGTCCTTGAGGGTTTCTTGTGACAGGTCTGCTGTAAATCTTAAAGATGCTCCTTTGAATGTAATTTCCCATTTTGATCTTGTGGCTTTCAGTATTTTATCCCTATCTATGGGATTTGTCATTGTGACTAGGATATGTCTTGGGGTGTTTTTCTTTGGGTCTCTTTTAGCTGGTATTATTCGGGCATGCAGGATTTGGTTGCATGCAGTCTTTAGTTCTGGGAAATTCTCTGTAATGATTTCCTTGACTGTTGATTCTTCCTGGGGATTTTCTTCCTGGGTCTCTGGGACTCCAATGATTCTTATGTTGTTTCTGTTGAATTTATCAATGACTACTATTTTCATCTGTTCACATTCTTTGAGGATTTTTTCCATTGTCTGATCATTTGCTTTAAGGTTCTTTTCCAATTGCTTCTGCTGTATGGAGTTATATAAGCACTTGATAATCTATTATTTCCTTTCTGTACTGCTTTTCTTCAGTATATTACTGCTGCAATGGAGTCAAAATTTCAATAGAAAATATTACTGTGTAATAAGACATATTTTGTGTATATTTTTATGAACATCTTTCTCTAAAGATAATAGTTTTTCCACTGCGAGAATCATTTATTATTTCAGCACAACTTTTTCTCTAGGCCCCAAACACGGATTTTTGTCTCTTTTCACACATCTTTTCATAATAGAACTGGTAAACTCTGCTTTTTACATTGCCTATGTTTTTCATTTCTCTCATTAAATATCTGAACACTTGTTATGTTCTAGCATTTCTAAGCTTCTAAAATCTTGAGTGTAAAGTATTTTTCATATTGGTTCTGTAGAACTTCCAATAGGTGTTTGAATAATAATAACCTCATATAAGATATTGCTTTATTGTGTGACTGAACCACTAAAAAAAAAACAACAAAAATAGTTCAAATTATAGAGCCATCTTATCTCTGTTAGTTCCAGTTTTGATACTTTATTCAAGTTTTTAAGTTCTCTAAATTCTTAATTTCATGGTCTATGAAATTAGAATAATATTTATTTCACACTTTATAAACCTGGAATGTGAAACAGCATGTAAAATTGTTAACACATTGCCCAGGGACTGTGAGTCTGGTTATAACCATTAATCAATCAATCAATGTTATTTTATTTTTATGTGAATAAATAACAGAAAAAAGTAAGATGTTGAATACTAAATGTCTATGTCTTATTAAGACATGCATGTTGAAGACTAGATCCCCATAGGTTTTTCTTTGGTGGTTAGGGTCTTTAATAAGTACTAGTTTAGCACTTTAAAATATAATTTTGTTGAAAATATTGTAATTTACAAAGTCTTTCAGTGTTGGATTTTAGACATACAGTATAATGATTCAGGTTCGATCCCACCACCAGGGTCAGCCTCCCTCAACTGTGTTCCCAGAAAGTATTCCAATTAAACTTTGCTCACACCTTGTCAATATAATTGAACCATTTATATTTTTAGAGTTTGGGTCTCTTGATTCCACTGTTGTTAACTTTGGTTTATATATTTAGTTCTGTACTTTTTTTTTCTATCTGCACCAATGCACCTGAGACTGCTTGACTTCTGGCTCCATCTTTTCTTATTTGTGTTTCTCCTCTTCCACTCAATATTTTCTTCTCCTTGCTATACTCTGGGGTCAATGATGTTCAAGCCAACCTCCATTCAGACCATTGTGTTTCTTTATGCAATTGTTTTCAATACCATATATGTCATATCATTCTGTATTTTTCCTTCTTTTGGCTAATTTTATTTAACATTACATATTCCAGTTCCAATCTTGATGTTGAAACTTGCATTATTGCATCATTCCTTACAGCTGTGTAGTATTCCATTGTACATAAGTAACACATCTTCATGATCCATTCATCTGTGTTGGGATATCTAGGTTATTTCAATTCTTAGCTTTTGTATTGAGTACTAGCATTTTGCATTGCAATGAATAGCTGTGTGCATAAATCCTTTTGGATGAATGCTTTTCTGTCCTCAGGATAGAAACACAAAAGAGGAATTGTTGGTTTAATGGTAGATCAATTTTCAGTTTACTGAGACGTCTCCATATAGATTTCCATAGGGATTTGATCAGGTAGTATTCCTACCAGCAGTGGATAAGAGTTTCTTTCTCAATTCATCATAGCCAACAAAGATTGTTCCCATTATTTTTTTTCACATATGCCATCTTCACTGGTGTAAGATGACAACCCCTTGATTTCTTGATTTGAGTTTCCCTAATGATAGTGATGATCAACTTTTTTCGTGTCTCTGTTAGCCATCTGTTGGTCTTCCTCAGAGAAGTGTCTGCTCATTTTCTCTCCGCAATTTTGGATGGGATTTTTAGGTTTTGTGGAGTCAAACTTTGTAATTGCTTTACATATCTTAGATATCAAAGCTTTATCTGATGCATTGAATGCAAATTTTTCTCCCATTCAGTTAGCTGGGTTTTTTTTTTGCCATACATAAACTTTTTAGTTTGATGCCATCCCATTGATTCAGATTTAATGCTCTAACCCTTGTCATTGGCATCCTATCATCGAAGATTTCTTTGAGGTTTAAGTCTTGGAGTTTTCTATCTATGTTTTTCTCAATGCACTTTATGGATTTAGGTAAGATAGAATGTAATAACATAAAGTAGCACATTTTTTTAAAAAATATGGAACACTTCACAAGTAGCACATTTTTATGAGAGAGATGATGATGATGATGATGATGATGATGATATTGATGATAATGATGTTTCTGTCATCTGGAGGCAGAAAAATAAATAAATAAATGAAAGTAAACCATCTTCCTCAAGGAATTGTTGATTATGCCTCCCATGAGTGAGATTCCTGGCACTGAGGCCGTCTTATTATTATTATACATTATTATATATTATAATATTATATATTATTAGATATATTATCCTGGTTACTCTGGTTTGATTGTGTTCAAGGAGCATTGCTGGCAATAAAAGGCAGTAAGTGGGAACAGAAGGATATCACCAAACCTGTGTAGTTTTATTTAATTTCCCAGCCTCCCAAATAGTGGGAGAGAAAGATATTTCAAATGTTTAAGCAACTTGGTCAATGGTATTCTTTTTTTTTCTTTTTTTTTCTTTTTTATTGAGATGAAAAGTGGCACAGAACAGTGAAAATATTAGACAAATAACAGGTCAGGTGTGTAAGATATGGTAACATACAATGCTAATCTAAATTCACCTGTCACAAGTTCTTTAAGCCTTGATAGAATACCTATTAATTAGCATAGTGAATAAGACACTTAGCAATTATCAGTCTTTCTGTGGAAAGTATGTGCTTGTACAGCATCACAGCCAGTTTTTTTAAGTTACATTACCATTTGCGATTTTTCAAGTTATTCAACTACACAGTGACAATAAATGAGGGCCTTTCCACCACCAGTGTTGTCCTCCCTTCATCTCTATTCCCAAGTATACATTCCTTATCTCCCTCCTTTATCCCCAAATGCTAGTGTAACTAAAAACATATGTTAACATGAATGTCAACCTTTTTTTTTTTGCAGTTCCAGGTATTTTTACTAGTCATTTCTTAAAGATTTAGATTTAAAGAAGCACTATAAAAGACAATGTTTGTGTGGCAATTATTGTTTGCATGAGCCCACCAAAATAAGGGGTTATGGAAAGGAAAAACTTTGGCCCAAGTACAAGGAGATCATACCCCTGAAGTTTCCTGACATAAGACTATTTCCAGGCTCCAGGCAAGTTAGTTTGTCCAATACCAGTCATTGTGTGTAGTGCCCATACAGTTATATTTTTCACAGTCTCTGTTGTTGGTCTCATGTTTCTATATTGAAGGTCCTGGAATCCGCATATCCCCCATTGAGGCCAGATGGTGCAGAGCAGCGTCTAATTTCAACTCACAACTAAAGGGCAATATAGAAAGCCCTGTCCAGTTCACAGGTCATCGTTGTTGTTTAAATCTTCTCAGTGTAAAGGGAAGACTACCCTGAGTAAATCGATGTCAGAGCAGCAATAGGGTCCTCCCTGGCAGAGGATTTCCTCCAGGTGATGTCACAGACAACCTTGGATGCTTCATAGATAGCCTCCCCGGTTCTGGGGTGACTGAAAAATGCCCAAACGTCTGAGGTCTTTACCAGGTTGTCATGTCAATATTCAGGGTGAAAGGTTCCATTGCACCAAAGATTTATGTGCTCTATCTCCGTCAATGGTATTCTTATATACTAATCCATAGAGTCTTCCAGATGTATTCAATAACTTAAAAACACATCTCTTTTAGATATATTTGAGTTACATACACACTGAAAGGAAAGACAATTATGGTTAATTTTTGGTCTTTATTTATCTTGAAGGATATGACCAATCTTTTTCCCCTTATTTGTTTTGTGTCTTGAATGACTTAATAAATGTTTCTTAGATTTAAAATCAATTGGGGCTAGTAGAAAGCCTATATTTATTCACTATAAAATTTAAAGCTTATAGATATGTAAGTATTTAGGGAAGAATCAAAAACACTTATTTGACATGAACATGTTATCAACATTTTTGATCATGCATCTGAGACCCAATTATTTTTTTTCTTTTAAATGAAAATCCACTATTTTTTATCTGATTTCAATTACAAATAAATAAAACATTGTGTTGCATAAGTAGCTAGTAATAGACTGGCTCTAAGACATTACTTTCTGCTCTAATTTTACTACTACATACAGTCTGTGAACTAATCATGTGAGAGAATAGACAATGAAAAAAATAAATGCCAAGTCTATTTGAAGGCCAAATCTATTTGAAGGCATACTGGCAGAGTTATTAGAGGTAGAGGATGCATATTCACTTCTAAAATAAGTTCATTTACAGAAATAAATAAAGATTGGCTTAATATTTTAATCTAAGAAAGTTTCAGTTGGTTTTTCTTTTGTATCTAGATTGGTTTCTTGATTATATAATGTCAAATATAAGCAATAAGACTGAAGCTTGAGTGGCTGGATTATTTATTTAGTAAACTGTGAGGCATGATACATTATAAATATGGGATAAGGGGTAAAATAGGTAATGATAAAAGTTTCTGAATGTTTTAAAACAGAAATTTAATTCAAAATCAAGACATAATAATTTAGTTATCTCTGTAGCTAGTGACCTTAGCATTTGGATATGTCATAAGATGGAGTCTTTACAAATGCAGAAGTTCTGTTCCATTACTGCTATTTTAATCAGTCTTCTGTAGTTGGTGGTCTCGATTTTTGCACTGATCTCAGGACAACACCTAGGATAGAGTCATGTTTTTAGAAGTTCTGCTTAGTTGCAGTTGTCTCAGTCAGACCTCTAGAATTAGAGATCTTGGTTGTTGTTCAGATAATAGGCCAAAGCCTGGACTGGGTCTTTTTAATTGGTCCTGGGATAGGCTCTGCCCAGTCATGGTGGTCACATCAGTCTTCTGTAGTTAGTGATCTTGGCTTTTGCACTGATCAAAGGATAATGTGTCTTTTGATTTCATCTTATTGTTTGGTATGTGTAAATACTAGATCACTAGCTACAGAGGCCTGATTTTATCATTCACAATGGAGCGGAAAACTTCCAGACATCACAATAGGATCTAGGGGAGAGTAAAGGAGCATGTAGGGAGCCTATAGTTATAACCATGATAGTATACTTGAAGGGCGGAGAAACCCTGTATCTCATAGGCCAGGAGAATTCCCTTTCTAATCTCCCCAATTTTTTATGTGCCTATGCAAAAAAAGCACAAATTAAATTTTTTTGTGAACGTTGCT
>PVKC010052901.1:0-10183 GCA_004027635.1 Crocidura indochinensis
TGATAAATTCAATTGAAACAATGTAAGAATAATTGGAGTCCCAGAGACCCAGGAAGAAAATACCCAGTAAGAATCATCAATCAAAGACATCACTGTGGAAAAACTCCCAGATATAAAGATTTTGTGCAACTAAATCCTGCATACCCAAAGAGTACCAGACAAAAGAGACCCAAAGAAAAGCACCCCAAGACACATCCTAGTCACAATGACGAATCCCACAGATAGGGATATAATACAGAAACCAGCAAGATCAAAAAGGGAAAGGAGCATCCTTGAGATTTACAGCAGACCTGTCACAAGAAATCCTCAAGGCCAGAAGGCAGTGGTAGGATATAGTGACAAAACTGAATGAAATGAATGCTTCGCCTAGAATACTGAACCTGGCCACACTCACTTTCAGTTTTGAAAGTATACATAGGTTCATGATTAAACAACAGCTAAGAAACTTTGCAGACTCAAAACCAGTCTCTTTTTAAAATTGATATCTTTATTTAAACACCTTCATTACAAATATGATTGTAGTTGGGTTTCAGTTATGTAAAGAACACTCCCCTTCACCAGTACTACATTCCCATTCAAAAACAACCTTAAAAGAAAAATGGAAAGGTTTACTTTAAGATAAGACAGACCAACAGATACACCAAGCTTCTACACAAAGATGGCACTAAATCCCATGACAATTATCTCTCAACATCAATTAACTAAATGCACCTGTTAAGAGATACAGAATGGCAAAATGATCAAAAAGATGAATCCAACATTTTGCTGCCTACGAGAAAAACATCTGAATAGTCAGAATAAACATAGACTCAAAATCAAAGGCTGGAAGAAAATCATCCAAGCAAACAACTCCCTTAAAAAGCTGGATTGGCCATATTAATATTATATGACAAAAACTTTAGACTCAGAGAAGTTATAAGAAACAAACATGGACATTCCATACTAATCAAGTGATATGTACAACAATTTACACTCCTAAACATATATGCACCCACTGAGGGACCAGAAAAATATTTAATACAATTCTTGACAAATATGAAAGAAGTTATCAATAGCAACACAATAATAGTGAAAGACCTCAACATGGCCTTGTCACCCCTTGATAGGTCAACTAGGCTGAAACCCAATAAGAATATACTAACTCTGAAAAGAGAAATTTAAGAAAGTGGACTAGTCGATCGATATATATAGGGAACTCCATCCCCAGAAAACTGGATACACATTCTTCTCCAATGCACATGGTCATTTTTCAGGATAGACCACTTGCTGGTCCATAAAATATATCTGCATAAAATCATGAGGATAGAAATTGTACAAACTACCTTCTCTAATCACTAAAATTAGAAGTGAATTACAAAGGGTCAAAGAAGAAAAACTTTAACACCTGGAAATTAAATAACACACTGCTGAACAACCAGTTGGTCAGAGATGAAATCAAAAAGGAAATCAAAACATTTCTGGAAACAAATGACAATGAATACACAAACTATAAGAATTTATGGGACACAGCAAAAGTGTTACTGAGAGAAAAATGTATAGCTTTGCAAGTACACATCAGAAAGGAAGAAGGGACCTATATAAAATAGTTTAATGACACAGCTTTTAAAATTAGAAAACAATTGACAAAAAGAACCCAAAATAGGTAGGCAGAAGGAAATAACAAAGCTTAGAGCAGAAATCAATTAAGTGGAAATAAAAAAAAATTTGAGCGTTCAATGAAAGCTAAACTTGTTTATTTGAAAAAATAAACAAGATTGATAAACCCTTAGCAAAACACAAAGAAACAGAGAGAGAAACTTAATAAACCGGATTAGAAATGAAAAGGGTGAGATCTCTACAGATTTTGCAGAGATTCAAAAGGTAATCAGAGACTCCTTTGAGTAATCTACATCAAATGAACAAAGGCATGTAAATCATATTTTCTGCTTCTCAGAGTTACATAATTTCTCATCAATAAATATTGATTAATTTTTAGTAAGGTTGGAAGTGTGTTTTAGAGAAATGCTCAGTACAACTAACCAATCATACAAGTCATCAGTATCTGAACTTGTTTAACAGTGCTTTAAATTTTCTTTCATATTTTCTCCTACATTTAATTGTCTTTTAGATGTCTAGAGAAAGTTATTCTCACTGTATAATAAATTACTCCATTAAAGTATAGAATGATTATTTTATAATTTTATGAAAAGCTAAATTTCATGAAGAATAAAACTTGCAATATATCTACAAATTTTGCTTCTATTATTTTTTTTTAATTTTGAGTCACCAAAATGACTAAATACCATTCCTTTATTGGTTACTTATAGATAAAACACATTTAAACATATTGTAATTATGGAAAATTTGCTTTGCTTCGCTATAATTTTGAAATATATAATGCTATGATGCTTTGGATTGCTGAGAGAGCTATGTCCTCCCAAAGAGAGAGGACCATTTGCTGCTCCAGGGACTGATCAGTTCAAGTAATATTCCACTGTCTAATTGATCTGATCTTTTTCAGAAGTTGAAACCGCAGAACCAAACCAGTCAATTACATAACTTAAAGTCAAGGTAGCATAATATTTCACCCCTTCTCTTTTTTTCCCCCTTGGGTTATAATTCTATGTTCTGAAATCGAAATGTCAATTCTAGGCCGTGACTGTCACAGCAAAATTCATGATGCTAAATTCAGAATGTACATGTTTTTCCAAATATTTCACCCCTTCTTATAGATAAGAACTACAATCTTTTAACAACCTGAAGAAGATACAGAGGATGGACCTTTTGCCCACACTACCCTTGTATGATTTCTAAGGTGGTAGAATCTCTAGAAACAATATGAAACTGGAAGGCCACCAGAAAAGCTGCTAGAGAATATAAGGACTAGAGAGGAAGATTGTAGCTTCCCTTGGAAATGTTAAGAGAAAAAGAATTAATACTAGGTGTAGGAGACATTTCTCTTGAACCCAGTAACGGGAAGGCAACAATGTTATTGTCCTCTTTACACTAACAGTTAAGTTGCAAAAAAAAAAGTAGGAATGGCTTTTCTTTTTTGGAGTCTCCCACCTGGACAGAGAAAGGACCCCCTACAGATTCAGTTGATTCGGCTCCCAGAGTAGAATGCAGACCATCCTGAAACACCTGCTGATAGCAGTGACTACTGGAAACCGATGTCATCTGTCTTCAGGCATATAAATCTTATTCCTTAATAAGGTGACTTTTCCTATACTCACATTCTGAAGAAGCAAAATATGAAAGGATTTTTTTAACATGATATAAAAATTCAAGAGCATAGTATTCTGCCCACTTGGCTGCACTGAAGTATATTTTTCTTTTTTTCTTTTGGTTTAGGGTCTCACTTAGTGCTCAGGGCTTACTTCTGGCTCTATGCTCAAATCAGAGGGAATTCAGGATTCCTATGTGGTGCTGGGGATTGAACCCATGTTGACAACATGGCAAATTCCTTAACCCCTGTACTGTCTCCAGAGACAGTGTGAAATTTTGTCCTCGTATATAACACACCATAAACAGTCAGAAACAGAAACAACACACTTAACAGTTGTCCATGAAGAGAAAATTGTTCTGGAAGTAATAGAGCAATACTTCTCAAGTAAGTATTTCTTCTTGCCAACTACTCCCTCAAAATGCTAAATTCTCTTTCACTGCTGTATCTCTTACTTAAAACATGAAAGAATGAAAGCTGTCTCTAGCGCATACATCTAAATATTTTCAGTACTCAGAATACCAAAAAATATATAAAATCTATAAGCACATTTGTAACCCTAGTTCTGCAAAGGGTCTTTATCGCACAGATATTTTGCAATGGTTTTCAAAACCTGGATACTGCCTTTAAAATTTATCTTGACAAGCTAACAGATTTTCCCAAAGAGTTGCCAAGAATAATTTTGAAGGAAAAAAAATGCCACAGCCCAGTTTTCTTGTGTATTTAGGAAAAGACAGGATATGCATTTATATCCTTAAGAAGTAAGTCATCTGACTACCTCGCCCCCTCTTGTCCCCAACACACGTTTAGACATGCTTGAAAGAAGCAAAATAACTCAGTTGATTAAATAAGCAATTTTCCTTCCTTCTTATTGTTTGAAATTGCTTCATAATGGGGGAAAATATAACCAAAATATGAAAACCCTAAAGTAATAAATGTAAAAAACACTTTACCATTTTCTTCAAAAATAAAAAAATGTATTGGGAATTTACATATGAAGATGGACATTTCTGTTTGCAATGTTCAGAAGAGTAAGATACAGGTAAGAGAGTATTTGAATAACTGATGCTTGATTCTGAGCATTAAATTCTTTCCATTTTTTTCTTTCTTCATTTCTTCTTTCTTTCCTTCTTCTCTTTCTCTTTTCTTTCTTTTATTCTAACCTTTTTTCTTTCTTTTTATTTATTTATTTTATCTATTTTTGTTTTTTTCTTCTTATCTTGCACATCTAGCTAAAAACTCTAGGGCCACAAACTTGTATTTCTTACCAATCTCAGTCCTGACTTTTCTTTCCTCATTCTCTGTGTCTAATTCAAGGCAAGACTGCTAAGTCAAATCCTTCTGAACCAGAGAGATAGTTTGACCATTTTTCTTAGGACATGACCTTGGGGTGACAAATATGCTTCTCCCCCATCCCTGGCATCTTTTCCAGCCTTTGGAACATGCTTAAGAGGCTGATCTCTTAGACTTGAGATCACCATCAAGAGGAAAGAGCAGAATAAAAGGAATTATTTTATGGGTCGCTAGCAGGTATTGATTTCCACTTGAAGACAAATGTTTCCTATGACCAGCATGACAAGAAAATGCCATTGAAGGTATAGAAATGGTTCACAACCATCTGAGTTCAGATTACCCACATGCTTTAGAGGGTGATGTTGAACATTTGCTAGACTGAATTTATGTGGAGGGAGAAACTTCTCCTACAGTGATTGGAGTAGAAAAGAAAGAGGGAACTCACAGGGGAAAGCAAATAAAAACTGCTATGAGGCAAATAATCACCTTCTTGTGAGATTATAGCCTGTCACACTTTGTAAAAATTCAGAGTCCAGCAGGCCATGAGCAGCAAGATGACGCATTGATGATAACAAACAAGCCACTATCTAGAATGGTTTCAATACCGTCTCTCCATGTCTGCCAAGTTTCCTTGGGGAACCCATGCCTCAGTTGTACCAGAATGCACATGTGTGTGTATGAGTGAGTGAGTCTCTGAGTGAGGGTGTGAGTATTTGTTTGTGAGGCTGTGAATGTGCAAGGACATGAATGTGTATGTGTTTGTGTGTCTGTGTGTCTGTGTGTACCTGGAAAAAAAGTACAATCTTCTAGGGTCGTATCCTATCTGAATCCTGAGGTACTGGAAGACTCTTCAGTGACCTGGACCCCTAAACAGAAACAAGTGAGCTGGAAAATGAGTGACTAAATGAGAAGAAAAATATTGTTTTATATCAGAGGTGTTGGAGGGGGGCATTTTTATTTAGAAGGTGGAGATTTTATGATTAGAAATCAGCGGTTGGAGCTAAATTCTACTTAGTATCCAGTGCCCTGTGATTACAAGGGCTAGTTTTTCTATTATTTTCTTTAAGCCACTGTTTCCAACAACTTATTAAGAATGTTTGGGGAGGGGACTGGCGTGGTGGCGCTAGAGGTAAGGTGTCTGCCTTGCCAGCACTAGCCTAGGACAGACCACTGTTCGATCCCCCGGAGTTTCATATGGTCTCCCAAGCCAGGAGTGACTTCTGAGCGCATAGCTAGGAGTAACCCCTGAGCATCTCCGGGTGTGGCCCAAAAACCAAAAAAAAAGAATGTTATGGGAGGACATGCAGAATCTATGTGAAAGTCTGAATTTCTGCATACCTAAATGGTCCTATACACAATTTGAAGGCTGTATAAAAAGTATAATACTCTTTTAGAAATAGTATTGCAATCATAGTGCCTAACAGGAGAAATCGGTGTGGCAAAGAGAGAAAAGTATTTGTCAAAGTGAGAGACAGTGAATGATGTTAAAGGATGATGAAGGGATGAGTGCTGGAATGTTGTATGAAACTCAACCAATCAATAACATTTTAACTCTGTATCTCATGGTGATTCAATAAAAATATAATAATTAAAAGTAATATATAAAATATCATGGTCATCTCAGTTGGAAGATGAGAAATAAAATCAAAAAGAGATTCAGAGGAAACCCCCTAGGTGTGTCCAGGTGCCCTAAGAGACCAAGTCCTCTTAGAGTCGGGATCATTTCCAGAAAATGACAGCCCATGAGATGTTGAAGGCAAGTTCTACTATCTTCCCATTTAAATGTCCCTAAAGTGGCTCTAAATATTGACTTTTTAATGTAGGAAAGCAAGGGGGGAAAAAGGCAAAATGCATACAGTTAGAGTATTATCCAAGAAGATTTTTTAGTCAGTTTCTTAAATGGCAAGAACAAAATCTGTATTAAAAGAAAATCAATTCTTCCATGAATCTAAGATTTTCATGCTTATGATCCTGCTCTAGATATTCAACTGTTTAAAATCAGCAAAATAAAACATCCTACCCTGTTTTTCAACAAACAAAAATAGTGCTGTAAATGATCAAAATAAGCATTATTTTTACCTTTGTTTCTTCTTATCCCTAGAAGGGAAATATTCATAAATAAATATGTCATAAAACACATGTTCTAACCACAAAAATAGAAGAATTCAACAACCAAAAAAATGGTGCATATAAAATATGTGTCAGTATTGGAAATCTTAATTCGCAAGAGCCTTTTGTCCAGAGGTTTAGAATTAGCTTATAGAACCACCTAAAATGTGTGCAACTTCTCACAGTACCTAGCTATTATAATGCTCAAGGTTAGTTATGAAACATAGCAGGAAACGCTGCTGATGGTGCTTTCTCTAGCCACCCTCTGCCTGGCAAGTAGGAAAGTGTGTTCTGCCACCTATTGGCGTCCCATGTGAAATGGATTTCAGCACACCTGGCAATGATCCTTTTTCTCCTGACCCAGGTTTGGGAAAAGGTTGGCACCCTAGGAAGGTGTTCTCAATTCCAGTTTAGTTTCTCTCAGGTTCCAGGCTTTGGAATTCTAGTGAGAAATGGCAGGGCTCTCCACCCCATGTGTCTCCCTGGTGCTCTGAGAGGTTACAAACCAATCCCCTCCAATTCTGTAAAGCAGCCAGACTTTCACAGCAAACAGTTCAGGCTATTGAATGCAGGACTGCTAGGTCTGCTCTGGTGCACAAAGTTTCAACCTGTTTGTCTTTAGTTCTCCACCTCTACCCTGAGAATTGCAGACAAGTGACCAGGGACTAATGCATCCCAGAAATATAGCAAAGCACAGTGTTGAACCTCTGTGGATTATTCCAGGGAATTCTGTGAATTTGGAAAGATAATTCAGGTCCCTGGTCTGAACCTCAACCCAGAGTCTGATACAGCAAGTGGCTCAAAATGTGATGAACAGATATAGAATGGGAACATCTAGGGAATGGAGTGATAGCAAGAAGGTAGAGCATTTGCCTTGCATGCAGCAAACCTGAGTGTAATCCCCAACATTCCATCTGGTACCCTGAGTTTCTTAAAGTAGAACCAGGAATAATCCCTGAACATTACTGAGTGTGGTGATAAGACCAAAAAAAAGAAAGAAAAGAAAAGAAAAAAAGAATGGAAAAATCTAGACCAAATAATGGTTCTGGAGCTCATGTTGTCACTTATTAAAAGTTCCATGAACTAGATTCTATTTCCCTCTAAATTATGAGTCAATTCAGCAGCACAACATGCTGAATTAGTGAAGCAATTCATGTGGGGCACTAGAAAATTTTCAGAGTCTCAAAGTATCCACCTGCTCTTTTATAACTAACCTTCAAACCATTCCCCAGGCCACTGTATCTTCCTTTTTCAATGATCCTCTGCCAATTCCCCCTGAGTCTAGTCCCAGAATCTCTTTCTTCATTCCGGAAGCTGCTTCCACATGGAGTTTTTCAGGAGACATAATGATTCTGTCATTTCCTAATTTCAAATTCCCCAGAAACTTCCCCTTCCTGTGAAAGGCAGCTCCATTCTTTATCAGGGAGTAAATATGATGTTGTCTTCTTCTCCCTATCCTCTTCCCTACTCAATTTAATAGGGTTGGCGGGGGAGGGGGGAGAGAACTATGAAAAGATGCAGAAATGCCCAAAGAAAGAGACTGGAACTTGAAAATTAAAATTTTTGAGGAGGATGGGGCTTGAAAGATTCCTTAAAAGTCCTATAATAAATTTTAATAAAGCCCTAAAAAAGTAAATACAGAAAGAGTAAATCCAGGGGGTTGACATTGAAATGGGGACAGAGTAACAATCTGGCGCATAATTTAGAATTTCATAGGCCCTGAAAAATTACCTTTATTTTTTGAGCAGCTATATTTAGAATGTCATTTTAAAGCTGTAATATTACCACTCTTTCTTCATTTAACTAACCTCTAAATGAGCAGGAGAAGATGGGCTTACCATTTTTCTCTAAAGGATAAGCAAGAATATCAGAGTATTCTCAAATGCTGTGCAGGAGAGTCATTTATGTTTTCTAAATGATTATATCCCTGTGAAGTTTTCTAGCATAAGGATGAGGATTAATGTTCTGTAAAGAAGGAAGACCTAAGGCATTAAGATGTTTTTCTACTGCCTTCGTGAGTGGAATCAAGAAACCAAAGCAGGGACCGGACCAATATCAAAGCAGGCAGGTAATTTGCCTTGCACACAGCTGACCCATGTTCGATTCCCATCATCCCATATCTCTCCCAAGTCAGCCAGGAGTAATTTCTGATCACAGAACCAGGAATAATCCCTGAACACTGCATAGTGTGACCCCAGAAAATAAAAGGCAAACTAGCAAAAAGAAACCAAAGCAATTTCTGGAGGAGTTAAGTTGTGACTATCCTCTGTGTAGCCTAGAGATCAAAAGACTTGTTTAACAATTTTTAATGACACTTTTCTGAAGCCATTAATAAATGTAATATTTATGCTGGAGGATGGAGGAGTCAACACGAAAATAAGCAAATGACCTCATTGTAGTGAAAAAAATTCCTGTTCCTCACTGCTAGCTGGTATTATGGTCTATGAGGAGTAATTTCTCAAATGGTTGTTTCACTCATTTATTTAAGATAAAGAAAAAATGCTATAGCATGATATTCTGGGTCTTTAAGTGAAGAAATGGGCAAGACAGATAGGATTGTAAAGTGGTAGTGAGGTTGGACTGGGTGGGAATTTTCTTGGAATTGCCCTGACAAGGTATGAACATAGAAAAACTGCCACACCAAAAATGGAGTCTCAGAAACTCACATTCAATGTATCAGCAGAATTAGTTTCTTTAAAAAGCCACGTAAAAAAAGTGTGACCCAGGAGCTTCTCCTGGTTTTGGGTGATTGGACCATCCTTGGTATTTCTCAATTTGCAGAAAGGCCAACTCAGTCTGTCTTCAAGCCTCACTTGGCAATTCCTTGTGTGAGATTCCATATTCCAAAACTCCTCACAGATACTTCTGGGCGCTCTACCAGGGGTCAAACCACAGTGAACATTCCTGAGTCAATTCCCCCTTTTATAATGGCAGTCACCATATTGGATAATTCAATATGGATTCTATTCAAGGACTTACTCTTGACATCTTCTATGACCTTGTTTTCTGAATGAAATTATAGTCTGAATCTGAGAGGACTGAGAGGACCATTTAGGAGACATTTAAAAACTTTAATATATGGTGTTTTGTGGGGTTTATTTATTTATTTATTTATTTATTTATTTTTGTTTGTTTTTGGGTCACACCCGGCAGTGCTCAGGGGTTACTCCTGGCTCCATGCTCAGAAATTGCTCCTGGCAGGTACGGGGGACCATATGGGGCACCGGGATTCGAACCGATGACCTTTTGCATGAAAGGCAAACGCCTTACCTCCATGCTATCTCCCGGGCCCCTATTTTTTCATTTTTGGATTTTAGGACCACACCTGGTTGCACTCAAGGGTTACTCCTGGCTGTGTGCTCAGAAATCTTCCTGGTTCCGGGGACCAATAGGACGCTGGGGATCAAACCTGAGTTCTTTCTGGGTCAACCATCTGCAAGGCAAACAATGCCCGATTGTGTGCTACCACTCCAGTCCTTAATATATGGTTGTATCCATAACTATCCTGCTTTGTCTACTTAAAAAAAATCAAAATTGGGGCCGGGCGGTGGCACTGGAGGTAAGGTGCCTGCCTTGCCT
>PVKC010052902.1:0-10195 GCA_004027635.1 Crocidura indochinensis
GCCTGCCAGGAGCGACTTCTGAGTGAATAGCCAGGAGTAACCCCTGAGCGTCACCGGGTGTGGCCCAAAAACCAAAAAAAAAAAAAGAAGAAAAGAGTTGACTTGAGGAGTCAGAGTGGTGATGCTAGAGGTAAGGCATCTGCCTTACAAGCTCTAGCCTAGGACAGACCGTGGTTCAATCCCCTGGCGTCCCATCTGGTCCCCACCAAGCCAGGAGAGATTTCTGAACGCATACCCAGGAATAACTCCTGAGTGTCAAACAAAAACAAAACAAACAAAAAAAGAGTTGACTTGAGATCAGTTGCAGGTTCAACATCCACAGGGCAGCCAGACCCTGTTGACCCTAGAGCCAAGTCCATGCCTCCAACCCTGTGGCCACCTGGACAAGAGAGAGCCCATGCTCGGCACAAAGAGAACCTTCTACTACAGCTCACGGCCAGAGAGTAATGGCAAGAGAGGGCAAGAGGAGCCAAGCCAACAAGGTGCCAAGGTCCACCTGGAGCTGTTGACTTGACTCAAGCTGTGGGGGCCAAGAGACAAATGAAGTGTTGGAGTAACCGGATGAAGCTTCCTCTACAGGACAATTAACCCCATTCTGGCCCCGGCCCTGCACACCCCCCAGGGCTGGCTATGACCATGGGAAGGCTCCAGGCCACCCACTGCACTCACCAGCAAGTAGATGGTACTAGCGATGAGCAGGCAGGCTGTCCCCAGTATGGTGGCCAGCAGGAAGCCCGCAGGCACTGCAAGCCTGCAGGGAGGATAGCGCATGGCTGAAGTGATGAGGCCTGGGCTCCAGGGAAGGCCAAGCTTCTCACCCCTTTTTCTTTTTGATTTTTGTCTTTTGTGTCACACCCAGCAGTATTCAGGGGCACCTGGCCCTGCTTCAATAGGCCTCACCCACCTGGGTGCGAACTCAGGAGAGGGCATGGAGCCAGGACCCCACAGCCCCTCAGGCTTTCAGTGAGCAACTAATCAAGGGCCAGTGCGGCTGGTGGGACACAGTGACTCACCCCAGGTGCAGGAAGGCCCGGATGTAGTAGTTCCTGGCCAGCGGCCCAAGCAGCTGCAGCACCTTACTCAGGTACCTCTGTCCACTGCGGGAGACAGGCAGGATGACTCTCGCCGAGCTGTCCATACCCCCCACACACCCTGCACCCCATCCACACCCCCTCATACCCCAGTGACTACTCACCAGCGTTCTGCAGTGGAGCCACGTGCTCTCCGGCCTCGGGGATACTCCAGCAAGCACACAAACACGCCTGCCACACTGAGCCGTCAAGGAAGAGCCACCAGGGAGAACCCATTATCCCCACTGCCCCCAAGCCCTGACAGGATACATGGAGTAGACACCAAAGTGCCACTGCGTGAACTGCCCAGCCGTGGCCACGATGCCGCCCATGATGAGGACTGTGCGCAGGCAGAAAAGTCAGCAGGGTCAGCGGAGTTAGATGGGGTCAGACAGGGTCAGGTCAGACAAGGCCAGTGGGTGCCCAAGGCAGGGCGGCTCTCACCATGTGATGTCCCAGATACCCACAACCCTCACTCCATTCCTCCCTGGGCAGCACACAGGACAAATTGCAGCTCCCAGATACTATCCCTCGATGGCAAACCTGTGGCATGCAAAGGCCTTGCAGCTGATATGTGGGAAGGGGTCCACAATTAAGATGTGACGACCCGTGAGGTGGGAAGCGAGTATGCCGGGGTCTGCTTAGCAGCTCACCTAGCAACAGAGCGGACTGGCCATTGAGAGGACCGGGCATTGTGCGGCAGTTTGTGCACTCGGGCTCAAAAGGTCATCACTGGATGGTTCCTTAGCACCACGGGTGTGGAGAGGAACAAATAAAGTCCTTCCTGAAGGCAGCCTTAAGGCTTGACTCCAGCCAAACTCAGAACAAGCTGACTCCAGCCTAAACTCAGGACTTAAGGGCTGAGGCAGCCTATAATGAATCTTCACCTATTTCAGTTCCTGCTCCTATATCTGCATCAGCTCCTACTCCTGAACACACCAGCTCCTCCTCTTACTACTCTTCCTCCACTATTCCCGTCTTTCTGTTCTGCTCTCCCAGGTCTTGCCTCAGTCTTATCCTCTGTAGTCCTCCCTCCTTTGTGTGCAGGAGATGGGCGTACAGGCTCTGGGTGCATGTCCCCTCCCTTCGGGTTTTTTTTTTTTTTTTTTTTTGGTTTTTGGGCCACACCCGGTGACGCTCAGGGGTTACTCCTGGCTATGCGCTCAGAAGTCACTCCTGGCTTGGGGGACCATATGGTAAACCGGGGGATCGAACCGTGGTCCGTCCTAGGCTAGCACAGGCAAAGAACCTTACCTTCAGCGCCACCGCCCGGCCCATCCCCTCCCTTCAGAAGAGGGTCTTGGTTCATGGTGTACAACTAAGCCCACTCTCCGCCAGCTCCCTGAAGGCAGATCTTGGCTGACCTGGTAGCTCTATGCCCGGAGTGTCTCTGGAGTCACCCAAGTCCCAGCTCACACCCTCCTTGGGAATGGCTGCCCTGTTCCAGCTCACAGCCCCAGCGAAAGGCCACCCACCCCCATCCGGGCCTCCTCCTCTGACTTCCTCTTTCCTTCTTGTTTTCAGGGTGCCTGGCAGAAAACAGGGTTACTCCTAGCTATCTCAGCTGCTGCAGATCTGGGGACAGATGAGGATCAGGGGACAGAAGGAGATTCAGAGACAGAAGGGCTCTGGGGAGACAGGGCTCTGGTCTAAGAGTTCACGCTCAACCACTTCTCATCCCTTTTATTCTTTTCTATTTTTGTCTTTTTCTTTTGGCCACATCCAGTGACACTCAGGGGTTAATCCTGGCTATGTGCTCAGAAATTGCTCCTGGCTTGGGGGACAAAATGGGATACACCGCAGTCAACCTAGATCAGCCACGTACAAGGCAAACACCGGACCACTGCGCCATCACTTAGGCTCTTTTTTTTTTTTTTTTGATTTTTGGGCCACACCCGGCGGTGCTCAGGGGTTACTCCTGGCTGTCTGTTCAGAAATAGCTCCTGGCAGGCACGGGGGACCATATGGGACACCGGAATTCGAACCAACCACTTTTGGTTCTGGATCGGCTGCTTGCGGGGCAAACGCTGCTGTGCTATCTCTCTGGGCCCTCCTCTTATTTTTTTAATTCTAGTTTTTAGTTTTTGGGTCACATCCAGCAACATTCAGGGGTTACTCCTGGCTCTTTACTCAGAAATCGCTTCTGGCAGGCCCAGGGGACCATATGGGTTGCCAGGAATGGAACTACCATCCTTCTGCATGCAAGGCAAACGCCTTATTCCATGCTATCTCTCCAGCACCTATTTTTGTTTGTGTGTGTCACACGGCAGTGCTCAGGGATCTGTGTACAGGGATCACTACTGAGGTACTTAGGAGATGCTCTATGGTGATGGCATCAAACTAGAATCAGCCACGCACCTCTCTCTCTCTCTCTCTCTCTCTCTCTCTCTCACTCTCTCATATCTTTTCCCCCATTTATCTCCCCCCCATCATCTTCCTCTTTTCATCCCAGCAGACCCCACACATACAGGGCGCTGATGTGTGGGCACCACGGGGCTGCCCCTTCTCAGTGAGCTTGGCCGTGTGGGGGCAGGGCTGCCAGCCAATTGGCCTTCATTGCCTCAACCCTGAGAGGCTGCAGTGTGTGGGTGTGATGTAGCAGGAACACCAAAAAGGCCCAGGGTGGGGCTCAGACAGGGGTGGACTCCGGTAGGGACTCCAAATCAGGAGTGGGCAAGTGCATGTGGTGAGAGGCAGGTACACAAGGGAGGTCTGCCCTCAGCCAAGGTGACATGAACCTACTGGGTCCCTGCAGGAGCAGTGCCAGTGTACGGGGGCAAGGGGCAGGGCAGAGGGTCCACCACTCCATCCCGTGCCTGAACAGGGTTATGTGTGTGCATGATGGGGAAGACCCCCTCCCTAGAGTGCTCAGGTCCTCTAGACGCCCTGCTGGCCATTCTCCCCTCTGCCACATCTCGCACTATCCATTTAAGCCCCCTTGGGAACACTGGGCAGGACTTAGGGGCTTCCAACAACTGCAACCCTCAATGCCCCACGGTGCTCCAGAGTAAATGCTTCGAGTACGAGCAGGAGAGAGACGCCTCCACTTCAGGGATGGGGGTCGGTATGGGCTCGTGTCCGGCGTGACGACACTCGGAAACCACCATAGCTGCAACTTCCCTAAGTGGATGGGGGCTCCAGGCCGAGCAGCAGGTGGCTGGGGAGCTGGAGACTGGGGACCTGGGAGGCCTGGGGTTTCCTGGAACTCTGGCCCCATGAGCCAGCAGACATCTCCACAGCAGCCCCTGCAGCGAGCCCTCGGCTCTGGGCCAGGGGGTCATCCCAAAGCCCTGCCCCCACTCTGATCCCGGCTTGTCTCCCATCCTTCTCCGGGGTCTGCGGCCCCGCCGCCTCCAACCCCACCACCCACGCCTACTCACTCAGACCCGAGGCCAGCGCCTGCTCGTTGGCCCACATGGCCCACTCGATGTGCCCCATGGCGGTGCGGGACTGGGATTACGGCCTGCGCAAGGCTCGCTCGCAGATCACGGAGTTCCGGAGTTGCCCTCCGGGCTTCGACACCAAGCTCGGGTCGGACCCGCCCAGTGCACCGGGCCCGCCCACTACGCCGGGCCGGCCTGTCATACACAAATTCCCCGCTCTGCCCACCCAGGCGGGCCCGCCCACCAGGCCTGGGCCCACCTATCCCGCAGAAGTTTCGGGGCCACTGGGTCCCACCCACCCAGATTCATATTTCAGCGCCGGCCGGGCTTTGCCCCGCCACCAGCGGCTCCGCCCCATCCTCACGGTGACTCCTGGGACCACCCCGGGAGGCAGGACTGAGTTGGTGTCCAGTGGGTCAGGTTGAGCCTGCCCCCACTTCCTACAGGGCTGAACTGGGCAGCCGGCATTGAGGTCCCAGGCAGGAGGGAGGCAGCCTGTGTCCAGGTCCTTAACCAGCCACAGCCCAGGAAGAGCCTCAGCTGGGTGCGGGGACAGGGGAGTTCTCCTTTCCAGAGTAGACAGGCCCCAGTCTCCTCTCCGCTGCTCCCCGGAGGGGGGTACCTAGACAGGTAGGAGGACACTCCAGGTGACCTCCCCGACCCTTTGGAGCTAGACACAAGGAGTGGACACTGGAACAAGACCCAGAGAAGCGAGGCCATAGCGATAGCACAGCGGAAAGGGGGCGTTGGCCTTGCACATAGGTCGTGGACCAAGTTCAATCCCCAGCATCCCATACGGTCCCTGAGCCTGCCGGGAGTAATTCCAGAGCGAAGAGCCAGGAGTGACCCCTGAACACCGCCAAGTATGGCCCCAAAACCAAAATAAAAGAGCCAACATAAAAGATCTCAGCTGTGTTTATTACTGGGGCCCCCACCCGCAAACACTACTGGGTATGGGGTCAGGTGGCACCCGCCTGTCCTGGGTTCTCTGGGCCCCAATGCCCACGCAGAGGATCCTCACGCAGCCAGGTAGCCACCCCCGCTCCCAACGGGCTGAGTTCAGTTCAGGCGTGAGCAGCAGTGCGTCACTGGGTCACTGGACAGACTTTGGGAGGCCGTCAGGTCCCAGGAGGTGTTCATCTGGGTTGTTCAGTGTCTGAGGCCCTGGCCCAGCCTGTGAGTAGAAACCAGCATAGGGTTGAGGCAACAGGAGATGGAGCTGAGACCCCATGTGACACCCACGCCCCTAGCAGGGAACCAGCACCCGATGGCCAAGCAGGGCCCAAGGCAGCACAGACCCCTGAGAGAGTAGACAAGTCTACTCATCTACCCACTTCACCTACCTGAGTGGAAATGATATACTTAATAGCCCCGGGGCTGGGCTCCGCCCCCAGTGCGGCTTTCAGGTCATCTGACAGCAGCACAGGCTTCACCGGGAGCCCCCGCAGAAACCTGGGATACAGGACCCGGGTCAGGGGTTGAGAGCCTCGGGCACAGCAGGGCAGCTGCCAGACACGGCCCCCCAATCAGGCACTACCACATACTTGTCCCCATTGGCCTCAGGAGGAAAACTGTGCATCACGGCAGCAAGAAATTCAGGGAGTGTGTGTTCCAGGGTGAAGATGACAGCATTGGGGCCCGCATCAAAGGAGTAGGCCACCTGCGGGAACGGAAGTGGGTGGGCAGAAAGTAAGTGGGCATTCAAATGGGCACCGCCTGCCCTCACCCTTCTTCAGGCACAGAAGTGACCCAGTAGCACCCAGTTTGCTTCAAGCTTGGGCCACTGCCTACAGTCAGCACTTGCCACAGCAAGGGGCAGGCCTGGCTGGTGCCAGGGTCCCTATACGCTCAACGGGACAGGGATGAGGCACTGAGAGTCAGCCATGCCTGGGTGTCGCCGTGGTGGGCATTGAAGCGGTGGATGAGCTGCATGATGCGCCGGGACGTGTCGTTGAGGTAGGAAATGGGCGGGAAGGTATCCAGGCAGGTGGCGTGGAACTGGTTGCTGTCCTTCATGGTGAGCTGGCCAAACCCCGGGAAGTCCCGCTCCTGCACACAACGCACCATCTCGGCCATACGCGCTGGCACCACTGACTCGGCCCGGAACTGTGAGCGAGGGTAGTGAGTGAGCAGACTACAGGGTCCAGTTGGCCATGTCCCCCCGAATGTGCCAGGCGCCGCCTACCCGCAGCAATGCGCTAGTCTCCACGCTGGTCTGCATGCCCACGGTGCTGCCTGTCTGCTTTTTCTCTGCGTTTACCTGTACGAGGGACACACTGATACCCACACCACCCTCATCCCATACCAAGCAAAGGGGTGCACCTAGCATGCAGACTGTTTCTAGAACGATCCTCCGAGCTGAGTCCCCCCAGTACCAACCCCTCATCCCAGGCCTGCTGCTGCCCTATGCGCCCTTACCACCAAGATGAGGATGCGAAGCTCCGGCCAGTGGGACTCAGGGGCCACTTGCCGGGCGACACTGTCCCTGCCGTCCGCTCGCTCACCCATCTGCCACTCCACAAAGCCGCCATAGAGGCTGCGACAGGCACTGCCTGAGCCCCGGCGAGCCACTTCTGAGAGGTCACTGTCCACCCCGTAGGCACGGGCTAGTGTATAAGCTGTGGGCATGATATGTCTCAGGGTCAGGTAAGTACGCCCCAGATCCAGAAGCTCCCCGGAGGCCCCCCACCAGAGCAGCTGTGCCGCAGAGTGAGATTGAAGGTGCTGTTTGGTTGGATTTTTTTTATATTTTTTTGGCTTTTGGGTCACACCCGGTGGTGCTCAAGGGTTACTCCAGACTCTGCGTTCAGAAATCGCTCCTGGCAGGCATGAGGATGAGGTAGAGGGGTGGGGGAATCATATGGGATGCTGAGATTTGAACCACCATCTTTTCCTGGGTTGGCAGCATAGAAGGCAAATGCCTTAATGCTCTACTAACTCTCCAGCCCCCGCTGTTTGGTTGGGTTTGGAAGTGCTCAGGGACATGACCCAAAAACAAAGTGTGACTCCGCTCTGCACTGGGGGGTCACTCCTGGCTGGTTCAAGGGATCATCTGGTAGGCCAGATGTCAAACCCAGATTAGCCACAGGCAAAGCAAACAGCCTCTCCACTGTCTGTGGTTCTGGCCCTTCCAGGGGCAGTTTGGGAATGTTCAGGGGAGGACCCAGGGGACTATTGGCAGGGTCCGTCTCTGCCTGGTTCAACTATCCTGTTGCTGTGCCTGGAGTCTGTGGAATGGGCAGGGACAGAGAAGCAGCGGCACACTGATGGACCATCCTCCAAATCCACAAAGGGAAACAAGGTCCCCACAGGGCACAGGTACGGAAGAGGAAAGGAAAAGGAAAGGCACGCCGACACGCACCAAAGATCCCAGGAACGCACCAAGGCAAGCATAGCCGGCTGCCGAGGAGGCCAGGCCCGCAGCAGTGGGGAAGTTGTTCACAGATGCCACATGGACCTTGTAGGTGTGACTGTCAGAAAGTGAGTCTTCCTCTCCAGTGCTCCTCCGATTCTGGGCCAGACGTCGGACTGCAAGGACACAGTGGTCACCAGAGGGCCACAGCTGGACCCACAGCTTGGCCCACAGCTGCACCGCCCGCCCTCCAGACACTCACTTTCCTTGAGACAGGCCTGCAGACGTGGATGCCTCACGTCCTCTTCATGGCCATTCAGCCATATGCGGTCTTTGGTGAAGTCCTTGCTGATGGCCGCTGTCGTGGTGGTTTTCAGCTGCCAGAGGATGGATGCTCAGAACAGTCAGCACTGCCCAATCACACCACAGTCCACGGCTGAGCCCAGGTGTGTGTGAGCATGTATACATGCGTGTAACCCAAGGTGGAGGTGTGAGGCACCATGCGTGATGTCCCTCCATAGCCCACACAGGCAGCAGGTAAAAAGCATAGATGCTTGAGCCCATGGCCAGTGGCCCCCTCCCACCCATACTGACCTGGTCCTGGTGTAGGGTGACGCTCAGGGAGGAATTGATGGGTAGGATCAGCTCCTCATCCCGCTTCCCCCCTAGAATAGACCCGCAGCCCACTATCAGACAGAGAGACCCCAGGGCAGGGGTCCTCAAACGTTTTAAAAAGGAGCCCAGTTCACTGTCCCTCAGACCATTGAAGGGCCAGACTATAGTAAAAACAAAAACTATGAACTATGCACACTGCATACATCTTATTTTGATGTGAAGAAACAAAACAGGAACAAATACAATATGTGGCCCGCGGGCCGTAGTTTGAGGACCACTGCCCCAAGGGGAACACGCGTGCCACACTTTCCAAGTGCCTGGAGCTTTGGTTTTAGGGCCGCGCCTGATGCTCACCCCTGAGGAACTCGGGTCCCTGTGTGGGCAGGAAGGGAGCCCAGATACCCTGTCCTGCCCTAGGGCTTGGCCCGGCACACCTCATCGTAGTGCCAGCCCGGGGGAACACCCATACATTGCACACCCTCACGCGTCAGAATGTCCCACTCCCGATCCTGCAGTCACCGAGTGCCACTCCCAAGCCCCAAATCCCAGGCTACAGCCTGCCCTCAGCAAAATGGGACCACAACTCTGACCAGGACGGCAAAGTGCGGCCCCGCCCCATGAGAGGTCAGCCAGAAGTAGCTGCAGAACCCACACTCTGGGGTGAGGGGAGTGAGAGTGTTGGGTGAGGGGTGCAGGTGCATCCGGCTATAGGGTGCCGGATGACAGGTGCTAAGGGCTGGGTACTGGATGCTGGTGTTCGAATGATGAGCTCTGGGTGTTGAAAGCTGCATGCAGAGTGCTGATATGCAGAGTGGAGTGTTGAGTGCTGGGTGCTGAGTGCTGCTGAGTGCTGAATGCCGGGTGCTGAGTGCCGGTGCTGGGTGTGGAGCGCGGTTCGGATCCCACCGAGCGGCCGCACGGTCCCCCGAGCGCACCCCCCTGAAGCCACGGGCCCGACTCACAGTACTTAATGACGGCGATATTGACCGGCGCCGAGCACGTCACCGCGAGCATCCCGGCCGACGCCATGTCCGGCCCTTCCTGGCCGGCGGACCCGGTCGCGGAGCCTGTACAGAGAGCCGAGCCCCGCCCAGCGCAGCCATTGGCCCGCGCCAGGCTTGCCTCCCAATCAGCAGGGGGGCCCGCCCACACCCCATCTTGTAGCCACTGAGCGGGATCGGATGAGGATGAGCCGCGACACTGGGCCCGCCCGCAGGTCTAAGCCCTTTCGCCCACTCTGCGCAGACGCGGCCGAGGGTGCTGGGCTTGGGGCTGGGGAGGCTGGCGGGCCTGTTGGGGTCCCGCGAGCGGGTCGTGCGGGGCCGGAGGGGGTATGTGACCGTCTGAGCCCTTCTGCCTTCTGGAGCACGAGTCGATCAGACGTCCCAGCAGCTCGGTCTGGGCAGCCGCATAGGGGTGTCCTGGACCCCAACTTCTTCACTTTGGTCCACCCAGACTTTCCTCTGGGTCCCAATGGCTCCCACAACCGAGAATCTGAACCTTGACTCCTGGGGCCTCCTTGGCCTCCCCTGTGTCCCCTTTACTGTGGGTCAGCAAGGAGACTGACTCCTCTTCTGGACCCCGTTTTCCTCCCAGCTCCATCAGGGGTATGGCCCCCTGAGACACGTTTCTAGGTTCAGGGTCTCCTCAGAGCCCTATTCTGCCCCCAATGCACCCCATTTATCTACCCGCTATGAGCAGCGCAGACTGAGTCAGAGTGAGGGGTCCAGACGTCCCCCCAGTTCTCTCCCTGGTCAGCCTACCCAGCGGGCATG
>PVKC010052903.1:0-10190 GCA_004027635.1 Crocidura indochinensis
GGCAGTGCTCAGGGGTTACTCCTGGCTCCATGCTCAGAAATTGCTCCTGGCAGGCACGGGGGACCATATGGGGCACCGGGATTCGAACCGATGACCTTTTGCATGAAAGGCAAATGCCTTACCTCCATGCTATCTCCCGGGCCCCTAGATTTGTTATTTTTAAGAGTATTATATACCTTATTTGTAGCAACTAAAAGATCCATAACTTAATTAACTTTTTTTTTTTTTTTTTTGCTGGTCATGCTTAGCTGTACTCAGAATTTATTTCTAGATTTGTGTTAGGCTTCATTTCGAGTGCTAGATTAAACTCTGATCATTACTAGGTGTGGCCCCAAAACCAAAAGAAAAAAGATACAATTTCTGCACTGAAGAGATGAACATGTCTTATATTGGCAAAATCATATTTCTACTATCTTCAATCGATTTTTAAATTTTAGGGAACAAAGAAATTCACAAAGGTCCTGCAAAAATTTATTAAAAGAATCATTGGTTTGAAACTAAAGACTTTCTTTTTAAAAGTATCATTGATATTCTTTTTTATTATTCTGGTCAAATTATTACTTAGGATTATAATAGTATAATCTACATTAGAAAGTTCTACAGTTTGCTTTTAACTTGACTGTTTGATTTTTTATTTAAACACCATGCTTACAAGTATGACTTTAGTTGGGCTTTGGTCACAAAAAGAACACCCCCCACCCTTCACCAGTGCAACATTCCCATTACCAATTAACACCATATCCCTCTACCCACACTCCATACTTGTATTCAACAAAGTCATTCTACTTCTCAATTTTGCCCATGGCTTTGTAAATTGAATCAACTAACTAACAAATAATATTTAGCAACTATAATAAGTCAACATTCTGAGAATAATGAACAGATGTCAATTAATTGACTAATATTATAGAGAAGCAGGGTGTTTGATAGGGAAATTTTTGCAATATTAAAAGCATATCATAATATTGAATGATTTTATTTTTTATTATTTGGGGTGGAAAATACCCTACAGTGGTGCTCAGAAGCTATTCTTGGTTTTGTGCTCAGAAATGATCCATAGTGGGGTTTGAGGGACCATATATGGACCTTAGGATTGAATTGGGGTCAAGTGAAAGCAAGACAAGTATTTTAACTATTATGCTCTTTCTATAGCCTCAAAGAAATTTATTTTTCATGTGGAAAATTTTTATATATAATTTCTACTGAAAATAGTTAAATATTTTCTTTAAAATGAAATAAAAATTTAAATGCAATTATTTATTTGTAAAAACTCACATCACATTGTATTATGAAATAAAGAAGCAGCACAAAAGTAAAGTCAAATACAACAGCTAAAATGCATATCTAAAGAGTAGGAAAGATTTTTCAGGTGCTTTACTTATAGGTGGCTTCCCTTAGTTCAATCCAGGTATCACTTGATCCAGTGAACGCTTTCAGGAGTGACCCCTGTGGACTCCTCAGTACTCACTCGCTCCCATTCCCCCAATTTTTTGCTTCCTTGAAATTCATGTTTTAAACTTAAGTACTGACTAGTTGTCAGTCTTGTCATGGAAGATGAAAAGGTCTATGCTAATTCAATGGGAAAATTACTTTATATAAATATTATAATAATATTTGATAAATATATTTGAAAAAAACTATCAAGCTCATAAATAAATATCATTTGAGGAAGATGGTGAGAATAGCACTGAAAAATAAGTAAATTCATAGAGACCTTGTTGAAATATACCTATAATCTAGCAAAATATGAAAATTAGTCATTTATTTCAATATAAAATACATAAATTTACATAAATAAAATATGTGTGCACATATTAACATGAGATATGAGTTTCTCAATGGAAGAGTGTTACATAAATAGAACAATAGTAGTCCGATTGATCAGAGACTGGTTTGATTTTATTTGATATATTTGGAGTGAATTGGTGTCACACAAAGATAAGGCATGTACTCTATGCTGAGTGATGTTCTTTTTTTATTAACTTCTATTGCTACTGCTTTGAATTTGACAGAAAAAAAGCAATATAAATATCTGCATAATATTACTAAGGAAAGGGGAAAATCCAAACAAAAAAACCAAAAAATTAAAAAAAATACAACAGGGGCAAGAGAAATAGCATGGAGGTAAGGTGTTTGCCTTGTATGCAGAAGGTGCGTGGTTTGAATTCAGACATCCCATATGGTCCCCTGAGCCTGCCAGGAGCGATTTCTGAGCCTAGAGCCAGTAGTACTGCCTGGTGTGCCCCAAAAAACAAACAAACAAAACAAACAAACAAAACAAACAAACAAAAAAGATCCAAATCAATCATCTTTTTCCCCTTATAAGAAATCAAACTTAAGGCCCCAAACCTGCAGGGTATGTATCCTGCCACTGAGCTATAATTCTTGGTCTTCAACATCATCTCTGGTAAGATGATTTCAAATAGATTTCTAATTGTTACTCTAGTTCCTTTCCGATGGTCATAATTCATTATCAAACTAATTAATGCTTTGCATTATTACCCTAAATATAATATACAGTAAAATTTGAAATTTTAAATAAAATTTAAGATTGAGAAGATGGCTTTGAAATACCTTACACATTCCAGTGTGCTTCAAATAATCATTTTAGTTGGGCCTTGTAAACAACTGAGAAAACCACTAACTTACTCAATAATTCTAGAATGTTTTTTTTTTGTTTGTTTGTTTTTTTTTTTGGGTCACACCCGGCAGAGCTCAGGGGTTACTCCTGGCTCCATGCTCAGAAATTGTTCCTGGCAGGCACGGGGGACCATATGGGGCACCGGGATTTGAACGGATGACCTTTTGCATGAAAGGCAAGCGCCTTACCTCCATGCTATCTCCCGGGCCCCTAGAATGTTAATTATAGCTCAAATTGAGTATCACAGATGTAAAAGAACCTTGAGGAATGGATAGTTTTAGCTTGCACTTCGCTAAGGCAAGTTTTCAAGTTAGTAACAACCAAATACAATGGAAATAAAATATACTTTGAGTAGAGTCTTATTTTACTATTTTATTTTTGTGGGGTTTTTTAGGGGCATTACAACTCAAGGACTTACTCTTGGCCCTGCATTTAGAATCACTCCTGGTGGAGCTCTGGGAGTCATGTGGGATGCTGGATACTACCTAGGTCGTTGCATACCATGAAAGACAAGCATCATCCCTGTTGTATTATTTCTCTGGCCCCTAGAACTTGAATTTGATTGGGGGAAATTCAAACAAACTCAATTAGTTTTACATGAGAACAATAAGGATGGTATGAAACACATTTTATTAAAAAATGTCAATATTGTGATTTTAATTCATTAATGAATTAATTCATTAATTTCATTTGATCAAATTATATAACACAAGGTATAGAAATTTATATTTCCATTTTAAATTCATGGCCAACTTAGTAATTAGTAATACTTTTTGCTAAGAACTTTATTTCTTTTTTTTTTTTTTTTTGGTTTTCTGGGTCACACCCAGCAGTGCTCAGGGGTTACTCTGGCTCCATGCTCAGAAATTGCTCCTGGCAGGCATGGGGGACCATATGGGGCACTGGGATTCGAACCGATGACCTTTTGCATGAAAGGTAAACACTTGGGCCCCAAGAACTTTATTTCTATTTTTTAAATTATTTTTCATTACAAATTCTGTGAGATACAGTTACAAAGTTATCCACGATTTGGTTTCAGTTATACAATGTCAACACTCCTCCCTTCACCAATGCACATTTCTCATCACCAATGTCCTCAGTCTGCTTCCAAATCTCCCCCATTTATCCCCCCAGTTGTCTCTAAGAAAGACATTTTTCTTCTCTCTCTCTCTTTCTCTATCCCTGTCCCCTCTTTCTTTCTCTCCCTCCCACCTTTTTCCACTAGAACTATGTTTATAAATCAATTTTAAACCCTTGATTTCATGGCTAAAGTAACAATAGCACCACTTGTTTCTGATTCATTCATTAAAAAAATTAAAAATAACATTCCCTATACTATAAATTGTGCAATAGTTACTGCCTTATTTTCTCCTATATTTGGATTTACTTTTTTGCTTTATTTTTTTTGTTTTTTTTTTTGGGGGGGCACACCTGTTTGATGCTCAGGGGTTACTCCTGGCCAAGCACTCGGAAATTGCCCCTAGCTTGGGGGGACCATATGGGACGCTGGGGGATCAAACCCCAGTCCTTCCTTGGCTAGTGCTTGCAAGGCAGACACCTCACCTCTAGCGCCACCTCACAGGCTCCTGGATTGACTTTTTTCAAGTGTTTCTGTTTAATTCTTTTCATCTCGGAGGCTTATTTATATATTAATATGATTTTCCATTGAAGTGTCCTGGCTGATTGTTGATGGTGTTTTTCTAGTTCCATTTGGGTGGGGGGCACATCCAATGATGCTCAGGGGTTATTCCTGACTCGGGGAACCATATGGGATGCCAGGGATGGAACCCAGGTTAGTCCTGGGTCAGCTGCATGCCAGCAAATGCTCTACCACTGTGCTATCGCTCAGGCCTTAGTTCCATTTTTAATTGCTATGAAAAATTTTCAACTACTCAAGGGTTTGTTTTTGACCTTGTTTTCTGACTACTTATCTCTAACTTAGTACAAAGTGATGAACTTTGGCTAGATCATTTTAAAAGATGCTATGTATTTGGGAAATGCAAATTTTTATCCCTATATATTGATGTCAATTACTTTATAAATTGGGCCATTCAATTATTTCATACTTTGTGACTGATCAATTTCAAACTTGAGTGTTACCAAGATGTGCAAATAATGTTAATGTGCAACATAGTGGTCTCTAGTTGCAAACCAAAACCAGTGGAATTGGGGCTGGAGTGATAGTGCAGCGGGTAGCATTTCCCTAGAATGCAGCTGACACGGGTTAGATCCTTTGCATCCCATATATTCTCCAAGCAACACTGGGAGTAATTCCTGAGCACAGAGCTAGGAATGATTCCTGAGAACTGCCAAATGTGGCCCCCAAACAAACAAAAACTGGAAGAAAATACTCTGAGGAAAATATAGAAAGTTGGTACTTAATACTGAAAAGATTGTTAAAATAATCCCTGAAAGTCAGATGTAAAGTAAAAAGAGCACAAAATAAGCCTTTCTATTACAATTAAAGAAAAAAATTTCCTAGCATTCAAGAACATGGATGAAACTTTAGAACATTATAGAGCAATAATGAAAGTACATGAGTAGCAAAGAAAATTAGATTGATAAAAATAAAGAAGAGAGTGATAGTTGGAGGAGTAATGGTAGATAGAGAAATAAAAATTCAAACAACAAATATGAAAGTATATTTAAGATATAAATTAGAAAAGTAAGAAATATGTTAGTTAGCTTTTTTTCTGGATATGATACTGATATATAATGCAAGCTAAGAAGACTTTACTGGGGGCGAAGTTAAGTAAGAATGATTTTTATTTTTTATAAGTCTTAGGTCATTACAATGTTTATTGTGCATGTAGTAAGATATGACTAAAATGCTAAAACTTACTATGTATATTTCATAGGAACATACAAAATTGCTAGAAAACCTATGGAATTAATTCATTTATTTACATTCAGAAAAAATTGAAATGCTATGCCCTAAGATGCTTTACAAATCATGTATGCAATAGTTTAAAATTATTAAGAAAAAATACCTCCTTTAAGAGTAATGACAAATGCTTCACAGCCACCTGATAACTCATGCTTCCTGAGATCTCTATAAAGTGAGGTGAACCTGTCAAATTAACTTGCAATGCCAAGTACATGCTCTTTCAAGTAAATGAAAGGTTTGCCTATAAAGCTGATTGATGTATATAATAAGATACTACTCATATTCACACACATCAGAATGGTGTCTATATCGCAAAAAATTTAGTCTGAGAAAAACTGACTAGAACATAACACATTTATGGCATATTATTTTATTCTAATAAAAGTAATGAAGTTGCACTTTCAAAGATTAAACTCATCCATAAAGCTAAAAATATCTAAGCAGCATTGAAAAAATAACCTTATGCTAAAATTATTTATATATGGACACTTATAGTCTAGTTCACCATACACAAAGGAATCATGAGGTAGAATGTAATTACTTGCTTATCAAATGCACCACTGACTTTTAAAAAGTTTTTAATGCTCTAGTCTTACAATGATGACTTGAACTTCCAGCAGGGATGTTATGGTCTGCTCTTTATAAGATATGCAACCTATAAAGTCTAAAATGCAAAGATTAATATGCAAAAGACTTCTGGAAATTTTATACTGATTTACTACCTATACAATTCTCCAAACATTAAATCCTAAAATAAAATGGTTGCTTTGTATCTTTGTCACTGTGCTAGTTAGGTATGTGAGTTGTAATATAAGTAAAAATATCTACAGCTCTAGTTTCTCATCTCTAAGCTGCAAATAGACAGAATAAAAGAATAATAAATACACACATAGAGAAAACTATTTTCTTCATGGTATTAGGAAGAAATTAAAGCGAAAGGATACTTTTTATCTGTGTTTGGCCACACATGAGGCCCTCAAGATTTATTCCTGGCTTAGTGCTCAGGTATGACTTCTAGTTGTCACACAAGACATGGCAATGAAACTGAGATTGTCTGCATGCCAGACAATGACCTTAAACCCTGTACTGCTTCTTTGTTCACAATACATACTTTTTTTAAATTAAAAAAGTATGTTAATACAATCTATAAAGTATGAATTATCTGCATATGAATAAAGTTTTACCATTTAACCACTAGTATATATATTTAGTTTGTTTGCTTGTCTGGCAGGGACACATTCAATGATGCTCATGGATTACAACTGGCTAGATGCTCAGAAATCACTCCTGGCTCGGGGAACCATATGGGACATCGGTGCATTGAATCCCGGTCTGTCCTAGGCTAGCTCACGCAAGGTAGAGACACCCTACTGCTTGCACCAGTGCTAGGGCTCCTACTGATATACTTTTGAGAAAAAACACTTGCGGTGGTGCTTACAGGTTGATAATATGATGTTAGAGAGTGAATCTATGATTACACTATATAAAGTCTGCATTCTAGCCCTTTTGGGCTTTTTACACCACTCACCAAAAATATGTTTTTATTAGTAAGTTGGATACTACCTAGGATTATGTATACCATTCTTTCGTTTTTCAATATTCAAAATAAATAATAGGAATACTTTAAAAATGTTTAAAGTGTTGATCCTTTAGTATTTATGTTGATACTAGATTTATGCTACTTATTTTGATGCTAGATTTCCCAGATTGCTGAAAGATTATGTAACTGCATAAAAATATTCATTCATTTTGTTTACAACCCAGTCATCATGATCTTTTTATAAAATAGATAACTAATGTGTAAATTTAATTTATTAAATTTTGTAACTTATCCAACATAAAACTTCCTGGATCTTGCATCACTAGGAGGAGAGAATATTGCCAAGGCACTGGGAGGATGAGTCATCCAATCAAGGAACAGTGTTACAATAAACAAAAATTCCAGGCAATTAAATACTTTACCATTTTCCTTTTAGAACATTTAAAGTACACCAATGATAATGCCTCAAATTAATATTTTCTTCAATAACTTAAATAAGTTTTATCATATAAATGCATGTCATATATAAATATAATAACATATAAATTTCATATATTATAGTATGTCTTTATAAAGTTATCTATCTTATCTATATATCTTTATATATACAATATGTATAGACTGATAGAGCTCTTGTGCTTGTTTGTAAGTATACAAATTTAGGTGGAAATTTGGAAGAATTAAGTATTGAATGTAATATAAAAAAGAATAACTGTGGATACACTGGATCTAAAAATCTATAATATCAATCTTTTATATGAGCTCCATGTGGTGGTTGTTTGAGAATTTTTGCTACTATTGCCAGAAGAGTAAATTCTGTATTTTCTTGTGGGCAATCATTATATGACATGGAGTGTTCTCACCAATTACACACAGAAATACATATTTAAAAGGTACTTTTTCTAATATCTAAAAAACAATCAGTGCTCCCATTATAACCCCATCAATGGAAAACAAAACTTATAATAAAATTATAATATTAAAATAGACTTCAGTAATATATATATTCATGGTGAGAAAATTGAAATTTTTGATCTAGTTGAAGATCATTTTCTTTTTTAATTTACTTATTTTTATTTGGGGATCATAGCCAGTGTACTCAGGGAATACTTCTGACTCTTTTAAAGAAATAAATACTGGTGGGCTCACAAAACCATAAAGGATACTGGAGATCAAACCAGATGTGCGAAGTGCAAGGCAAATGTCCTACCCACTGCCCTATCATTTTTTCCTGCTTCAAGGTAAACTTTCATATAATGTGCTAACTTATGTTACTTTATGAATGAATGTTTTACTCTTCAAAGATGCAATAGCTAGAATAAAGTGGAAAACAATTTGCATCAAAATGATTTACATTTGATTTCCTGTATTATCGTAGTCCTAGCTTTTATTTCATTTTCACAGCATTAATGTACTTATTCAAAATTCATGAGTTACTATGTCATATCTTATATTATTTTTGGAAAGAAAAGATATGACTTCAAAGATGATAACATTCCTTAATGTCACATGTGGCACAATATTCTTTTGTGCAAATTGTTTGTCACTGAAAAAAGAAGACAGAAAATCCGTGTTTGTGATTCAGGATGAATGATGAAATTACAACTGAAAAGCCAGGGGAAATGCAATCATCAAGTACATAAATTTTTTTAATATATTGAAATTTTCAATAGCAATGATATCTTGTTAATAAAGGAAATACATTTCCCTAATGCTTTTAAAGACACTTCATTACCCTTGGTTTATAAAACTGTGCATAAGAAGCATTAGATAAGACATTACACATTTACTAACAGATGACTTAATGGAATACATTCATTTTAAACTTTTCTTCATTCCATGATCTTGTAAGTCTTAAGTTAGATTTAAAATATTTTACCATTCTGTGAATTAATATGAATATTTATTGGTCTTGGGATTCAATTCTGGGTACAGAGTACAACACACCTTTCAATGTCCTTAGTTTTAAGAATATTATGAACAATTTTGTTCTAAAGATATGCTTCTCAGTGAACCTTTATGTGATCAGTTTAGAATCTTCTCTCTCTCTCTCTTTCTGTGTGTGTGTGTGTGTGTGTGTGTGTGTGTGTGTGTGTGTGTGTGTGTGTCTTTGTCTCTCACAAACACATATCTCCCCCTTTCTGGAAGAAAGTTAATAACCCTGGGAAGTTACTGTAACATCTCAATAGTAAAAATAAGAGCTACTAAGTGGGCAGATATGTCCGAATGAATGAAACACACCCCAGGTCTACAATAATAGAAACTCCTAAATGCAGGACCCTCTCATACATTACTATTATGAAACACCTAGCAGTTCACTTTTAATCTGGTCAATACGCATAAGTGGTTTTCTTGATTTCAGTGAACCTCTCTACATAATTAATTGAATTTGAAATGAGACTCTTAGGACCCTCCTGAGTGCAGAAGCAGAGAATAAATTGGAAATCCAGAGCCTCTGGTTAGCCTCTGAAGTGGGTAGAGGCAGCCTACGGAAGTAAAACCTTAACCAACATGATCTGACACAATCTTCAGGTATACAATGTCAGAATTAAATTAAATGATTAAACACTCAGCAGGTATTTTGGAGAATTTTTAGCGTGTTGGTAGAAAAATACTTCACTCACTTTTAAAGCAAAAATGTCAAAATAAATGGTTTGTTGGAGTAGAGAAGACATTCTTAAGGAGAAGCACAAGGGAAGGAAGAAAGGGGCTTTTTATTTTTACTACCCTTATGTGTCTCTTTATAACAGTTATATTTGCATTAATAATTTCATAATTTTAATTTTGTTACTGGGTGTCTTGATACCAACACCCAAATGCATTGCACTACAAAATGTGTTATATGAAAAGCACTACAAAAAGTGTTATGTGAAAAAACTACGGAATCTATTGATTCCCTTTTATGCTCATCATTAGTATTTGGCTTATAACAAGAATTCAATAATATGAAAAGATTAAAAATGGTTTTTAAAACCCAACTAATATGATATAGTTTCTACGTAGATATTGTTTTAATTCAACTTATTGAAGAATATGTTATCTCAGGAGCTGACACAATAAAGTATAGATTTAAGGATCTTGCCTTGCAAAGGTTCTGTGGACCAGTAAGAGTGATCCCTGAG
>PVKC010052904.1:0-10205 GCA_004027635.1 Crocidura indochinensis
TATATATATATATCTACTAGTCCTCTTTCTTCCTTTACTCTTTTCAGGGCTAGAATGTTTTTGCTGGGTTTCAGTCTGGTTGATCTATCAAGTGTTGATAAGGCCGTGTTGAGGTCTCCCACAATTATTGTGTTATTATTGATTTCTTTTTTCAGATTCGTCAGTAATTGTATTAGATAATTTGCTGGTCTCTCATTGGGTGTATATATGTTTAATAGTCTGATTTCTTCCTGTTGCACATATCCCTTGATTAGAACATAGTGTCTATCTTTGTCCCTTACCACTTTTCTGAGTATAAAGTTGGTGTCATCAGATATTAATATGGCCACCCCAGCTTTTTCGAGTGTGTTGTTTGCTTGGATGATTTTCCTCCAGCTTTGATTTTGAGTCTATGTTTGTTCTGACTATTCAGATGTGTTTCTTGTAGACAGCAGAAGGTTGGATTCATCTTTTTGACCCATTTTGCCACTCTGTGTCTTTTAATTGGTGAATTTAGTCCATTGACATTGAGGGAGATGATTATCATAGGATTTAATGTCATCTTTGTAGATAAGTTTGCTGTGTTTGTTGGTCTCTCTTGTCTTAGAGTAGACCTATCAGGTTTTCCTTTAAGGCTGATTTATCATTTGTGAAGTTTATGAGCTGTTGTTTATCCATAAAGCTATGTATTCTTCCTTCAAACCTGAACTTGAGTCGGGCTGGGTGCAGTATTCTCGGTGAGGCATTCATTTCATTCAGTCTTGACACAATATCCCACCATTGTCTTTTAGCCTTGAGAGTTTCTTGTGACATGTCTGTGGTAATTTCCTAAGTATGCTGCTTTGAATGCAATTTTCCTTTTTGATCTTGCTGCATTCAGTATTCTATATCTGTGGGATTTGTCATTGTAATGAGGATGTGTCTTGGGGTGTTTTTCTTTGGTTCTCTTTTAGCTGGTACTCTTCGGGCATGCAATATTTGATTGCATGTAGTCTTTACCTCTCGGAGTATCTCTTTGATGATGTCTTTGACAGTTGATTCTTTTGGAGATCTCCTACCTGGGTCTCTGGGACTCCAATGATTCTTATTTTGTTTCTGTTGGGTTTATCAAAGATTTCTAGTTTCATCTGTTGGCATTCCTTGAATACTTTTTCCATTGTCTGTTCATTTGTCTTAAGATTCTTTTTCACTTTCTTCTGTTGTTTTGAGTTTTTCTGCATCACATCTTCCAGTACTCCGATTCTCTCTTCGCTGATGATTCCCTGCTGACGAGGCCATCCATTGAGGTTTTCAGTTGAGCTACCGTGTTTTTCAGATCTGTTATTTGTTGGAGTTTTCTGATTTCTGTATTTGTGTTCTGTTCACATCGATTTATGCTTTCTTTGACTTCTTCAAACATTTCCATATTGATATTTTAAGTTCCTTGTCTGAGAGGTTTATCAGGTGGTTGGAATTTATTAGATCATCCGAGCTTTCATGTTCATTTTTTGTGCGTGGGGTTTGCCTGCCAGGTTTCACCATTGTCACACTTGTAGTGTGGTTTTTTTCTGTCTGTTCTGGTGGGGTTTATTGGTTAGAAAGAGCGCGGCACCGCTCTTCTGCTGCCACTAGTTGACAGACAGGCAGAGCAGGAAAGGTTTCCCTTGAAGTCATCAACATGGACAATGGCACAGCAGGGCGGGGCCTCCGCAGGCCAGAGAGCTCAGCTTATTGGACGGCAACCCCCACAGCCAGAAGTTACTTACAGGCAGCTTCAGAATGCAGTTTTTTTGGGGGTGCTGGGGAGACCTTTAGGATTGAAATACACAGGCAGACAAGCAGAAAGAGGAGCACAATAGTTTCTCAGTATAATTTCTTTCTCAGACATGTCACTCAAGCAGAAGCTCCTTAAGTTTCACAACATTTTGAAGATGCTGCCACTTATCTGTACACTGTCCAAATCTATCAAGATTGTGAGCTCTTGAAGTCTAGATATATGTCCTGGTCTTCTAGGTTTTCTTATGACTTTATATGAGTGCTCGTACATAGGAGATGCTCTTTGGAATCTGAAAATAAGTTGATGGAGTTGAAAGAATACCAGATTATGCTGATCTCAGGCTTGGACATTATTATTTCTCAAGGCCAAACCACAACTACTTGCCAGAAATAATAAATAAATAGAGGTCATAGTGATAGCACAGCAGGTAGGGCATTTGCTTTGCACATGGCTGACCTGAGTTTGATCCCTGCCATCCCATGTGGTTCCTGAATCTTCTAGGAGTGATGTCTGAGTACAGAACCCAGAGTAACTCTTGAGTGCTGCCAGGTGTGGCCCCAAAATAAAAAGAACAACAACAACAAAAGCAAAACAAAACTGAAATAACCAAATTAAAAGCTAAAGTTACTTCAATGAGCATTTAAAAGTTAAGAAAATAACTGGAGCAGGAATTTTTAGCCGGCACGGGCTGGCCTTTGGCAGACCTCCGTATGTACCAGAGGCCTCTTGGCCCGGTCTAGGGTGGGGGGGTCTTGGACCTGGGTCACCTGATCCCCTCTTTCTCTTTCCTCCGGATCTCCAGGTGGGTTCCTGAGAGGACCTTATGGGGGGCACCCTGGGTTTTCCCCACTTCCAGGCCGGCTCCAGAGATTGACTTATGTGGTGGAGTTTGATCTGGCGGGTGACAGATAGCTGCTCAGCTATACTCAGGCTGTCACTGGCAATTTCATACCAGTCTACATGTTACTCCTCCCAACTATCAGTACCCCAGATTTACCCTTCTTAACTTCAGTAACACACAGTTCTAACCTCAGACCAAAGACATACAGTGGATCTAACAATCCCAGAACTATTTTGAAGGACATAAATTGAACACATATTGAACACATATATCTTCTGAATATTTTATGTGTACTTTCTTTAACAGCTATAAGTCTCTCTATATATTCTTCTGCCATGGTGTTTCTTTCCACTTTTCATCTTGTCTTTTCTTTGTATGCTGTTCAGTAAGGATTGTTGGTGGAAATGTCCCTCAGTTTAATGCCTATGATTGAACTATATCATGGATATTGCTGATCTTGTTCCTATTGCCTCCAGATGCCCCAATAATGGTACATGACATTGATCCTTGTTTGCATAGACACATTAAAATGGGGAAACAGTATACATACAGATAAGTTCTTATCTAATTGAGGTAGGAACACAAAATCTCATTACAATGTACCTTACACCCTGAACATTGATATAATGACCTGGCACAGGCCTCAGAAGAATGGGCATCCTCCATTCACGCCAGAAGTAGGCAAGCTATCTATGAAACATCCAAGGTCTTTTATAGCAACATCTGGAAGCAATCCTCTATCAGGAAAGACACTACCAAAGGTCTGACATCTATCTTCTAAAAGGAGACTTCTGTTAACACTGAGAAGACTTGACAACAACAATGACCTGCTCTATGGGACATGGTTCTCTCTATTGCCCCTTCAGTGTGAGGTGAAACGAGAGGATGCTCTGCACCATCCTGACTGCAATATGGGATCTGCAGACCCCAGGATCTTTAATACAGAAGCATGATACCAATAACAGAGACTATGTGAGGAATGAAGGTGTATTGCCACTACAGACGTTGACTTGGATTGGACAAACTAGTTTGCTTGGAGCCTAGAGTTGGTCCTGTGCCAGGAAACTTCAGGGGTAGGGTCTCCTTGTATTTAGGCCATAATTTTTCTTTCCATGTCCCTTATATTTTGGTGGGCCTATGCAAACAAATGCCACTCTAACACCGTTTTTTACTATGTTCCCTTGACTCTAATCCTTAAGAGAAACAATCCACTAAAACATTGGGTTAACTTAAACTAGTATACATATGCATGGAACTAGATAAATGTACTTTGCCCTCAATGTTTAAGGGGTTACATAAGTCTAATGTCTTTAGATTATATTGTGTGCTGCTAAGAAATAGTATGTACTACAATTGGGGATTTAAAGGACAAAGTAATTGTATTGTACATGGGTTCAGCTTTGTTTTTCTTAATGCTCTTTGGCTGAAAGTTCAAGGCTGGGATATCATCGATGGGACTACCGAGAATTCTGTTTATGGGTGATTGTGCTTCCACTGTAACTTTACCCTGTCCTCTTTCTTTGCATCTTTGTTGTCATAATTAAAATAAAAAAATTAAAAAAAAGAAAAATAAAAAGCCAGAGATAGTATGGTATAGAGCTTGTTTTGCACATGGCTAACCAAAGCTTGTTCCCTGGCATCCAGATGATATCCCAAGTACTATCAGGAGTTATCTCTGATCACAGAGCCAGAAGTAAGCCCAGAGATGGTCCAAAAGTAATAAAAAATAAATGCCAAGAGGTCGGATCGGTGGTGTCTGCCTCACAAGTGCTAGCCTAGGACAGACCGAGGATTGATCCCTCACTGTTCCTTATGGTCCCCCCAAGCCAGGAACAATTTCTGAGTGCATAGCCAGGAGTAACCCCTGAGCGTCAATGGTTGGTGCCCAAAAACAAAAGCAAAAAAATAAATGTCAAGATACTGGCAAAAACACCATAAACTGTATGTCTATCTGACTTTAGTAAGAATATGGAGTGTGTTTTGGTTTGTTCATTTCTACTTTCTTGATTTGGCTTGAAGGACAACTTAACCATTTGAAACTACAATATGATCTGTCTGGATGTATGAGTTGGTTACCGTTAATATAGTTATTGTCCAAGGCTGATCATATGTGTAACTACTAAACACATTACTAATGAGGTAGCATTAAGGATATTCATTTTCAAGTGTAGTATTTTAACTATCTGGCTCCTGTTTCTGGTCAACCATTTTGCAAATTTATTATCACACACATATAAAATTCAATTTGAAGGGCAGGAATGATAGTATAGCTGTAGGGCATTTGCCTTGCAGGTGGTCAACTTGGGACAGACTGAGGTTCAATCCCCAGATCCCATATGATCTCCGAAGCCTGCCAGGAGTGATTTTTTGAGTGCAGAGCCAGGAATAACCTCTGAGTGCTGCCAGGTATGGCTCCACCCCCACCCCCAAAATCCAATTTGGAGTAATAGAATGAAAATACTGAGTACCAAAAAGTGAAATTGCTAAAATAAGTTGAACACATACTATGGATAAAGTCCTATTTTAGTCTCAAATAATTGTTAAAATACCTCAAAGGACCAGAGTATATGCCTATAATGCAGGGTGTAATCAGCTCTATCCCTGATACAGCATGGCTTCCCTAGCACCTAGACATAGTTAATGGATGCAAGGACTATTGAATATAATTAGTAAATTGAGATACTGCATCACAAAATGTACCAGAAACTGTTTTAGTTAGTGATGCAAGCTAATGTAGGCTTATACCAGTTCCTTACCTATTACAGTTATTGTAGTGAATTTGGCTCCCTAAAAAAAGTAACAAAGCCAAAGTATATCTTGTTATATAGTGGTTTATTATTTCCTTATAAAAATTCAAGGAAAGAAAAACTTCAGCATAGTTTAGATAAGTAAATGTTAAATATTCATGATGACTAAGGCTGTTTTTAATTATTTCAATATCTGTTGAAGTATCTGTTTTATATTTTAAGATTCTGAATTGAATCAAATTTTTAAAGCTTGAGGTAATTGATTATGTTAATGACAATCAACTTACTTAGCAATTGTCCATTTTTGTAATATCTTTTTATTCACTGAAGGTTAAAATGATACTAACAGTGGCCAGGGATATGATTCAGTAGTAGACTCTCACATGTGTGAGGCCCAAGATTTGATCACCACCACCACACAAACACAGAAGAAAGAAACAAAAAACAACTAATAAAAGTCATTAGCATGATATCTTATAGTCTTCCCTATAAACAGGCAGAAATTCCAATAAATTAAAATAAATATCCCATGAATATTACCTTTTGGATCACAAAAGGCCTTACTTAGAAAACGTAGGTCTTACTTAGAAGTCAGATTTTTGGCTAAAGTGACTTTTCTTTTGAAGCAACTCTGAGAACGAAGTATAGTTAGGGTGATCACACTTGTTTGATCAGACTTACCTTTTTTGAGCATTTTTTTTTATCAGACTTACCTTTTTTGAGCACCAAAAGCATGACAGTCTGGTTTCCTTTAAGTCCTGGGAAATTCCTTGAACTGGAGAACAGGATAGTTGGTATCTCTTTGTACATTGTTCTACCCTTATTGATGAAAGTCTGCCAATTCCTGATGAAGTGCCATAAAAAACGTTTCTTCCCAGGGTCTCTTGTATCTTCTTACTATTTATTCTCCCTTTTGCCTTAGCTACTTTATTCTTTCTAGTTTTTGAAGTTCTCCTGTTAGTAAAAGATCTGAGACAGGGTAGAGATTTCAAAATTAATTTGAAGAAATAGTACAAAGGGTAGAGCATTTGCTTTGCATGTAGCTGACCCAGATATGATCTCCCACATCCCATATGGTCCTGTTAGTATTGCCCAGGAGTAATTCCTGAGTGCAGAGCCAGAACTAACCCCTATGTATGGCCCCCCAAAACAAAATAAAATTTATTCCAAAAAGCATAAATCTCTTGGGTTTTGGTGTTGTTAGGACTTTATTTATTTTGGGGAGGAAGAGTTTGGACCACATGTAGTTGTGTTCAGATTTTATTCTTGACTCTCTGCTTAAGGATCTCTCCTGGAAGGCTCAGGTGATCATATATATTGTCAGGGATTGAATCCATGTCTTCTTTATGCAAGGCAAGTGCCTTACCTCTAATATCTCCAGGTCATACAGTTCAGAGAAGTCATTGTGTTAATAACAATAATTATCAGGCAAGATGATGACATGAATCAAAAGAAACTCCTTCCTTATATACATATGAATGTACAACTATTTTCAGAACTTGATAATGCATAGATAAATGTGATCTATTAAAAACTTTCTAAGGGGACTGGAGAAAGTACAGCATGTAAAATACTTGCTTTCTATGTGCCTGGGTTTTATTTCATATGGTTTCTAAGCCTGCTAGTGGTGGTCCTGATCCAGGAGTAATCCTGTGCACAGTAAGTGTGGTCCAAAAATCTAAAACAAGGAAATAAACAAAAACAATAAAAAAAAAACTCTCCTAAGAAGATACAGTTAAAGATGTTTTGAAACTATCTAAGTCACTATATATGTTCAATTCCTTACTTTAATTTTCAAATGACTCTTGGGATTGAAATATTATGAAGTATAACATCTAAGATCTAAGACCTTGGTCTAACAAATTCACTTGTGCCAATCCATTTAGCTACAAAAATTATCAATCAACATTCTACTATCTTTGTAATCTGTAACTCCATCTACTCACAATTTCCTAATTATTACTTGGAGTCATTTTATAGAAGTTAACTTTTGGTTATATAAATGTCATTTGTATTGATATAAATTAATATTAATAAAGCCAATATAAATTAAGATGTATTAATGCATATACATTGATCAAAATGTGCAATCTCATCTGTGCAGTTTTGATTACAGTTTATATGTGTATAACCCACATATTTATCATGTTTGTCTTAAAACATCTTATTTTGTGTTTTACTATAAAGTTCCTTTTCAGTCAATACATTCCCCCATTCCCCTATGGTTCTGAGATGGTTTATAAAGATTTCCATCACATGCACTGGTAGCATTTTCTTCTTCATTAGTCAAATTGATCTCATAACACATATAGTTTTAAGGGAATTACAAAGTTGTGAAGAGGGATATACTGCTGCCATAATTAGCACCATCTTGTGCCTAAGAATTCATCTGACTGAATTGTTAACTTAAGAATTGAGACTACTTTACTCACTGGCAGTAATTGGTTTCCACTATCTTTTCTTTTTTTTTAACAGGTGATTATGTTTTTAATTAAGCTTTATAATTAATTTTGGTTACAAATACAGACAGACTGCAGTATAGTATTTCTTCAACACAAGTTCAAGAAATAGTGTTATAGCTTAGCATAGTATTTAGTTGCTATATAGATATTTATAGTATATTTATAAATATATATAGTTTTTAGTTGTTATATATTCTCAAATTCACAAAGTACCTTTGAAAGACGAGGAACTATTGTTGGACAATCAGAATGCCCAATTTAACCAAACATATTGCTGCCCCATGATTAAACCTAGTAGAAAACCATAGGAGAATAAAAGTTTTAAATATGATTTTGTATGTCAATTCTGAATATATATGCACACACACACATATATATATATATATCTTTCATAATGAAGCCATCATAGCAAAAACACAACTACAAACTTGTGCTTCTAGACAAAACAAAACAACATTATAATGCCATAAGATAAAAAAATGTTTTGCTGAGGCTAGAGCAGTGGAGCAGAGTAGGGTGTTTGCCTTGGATGTGACTGACCTATGACAGACTGCAGTTTGATCCCCTGGCAACCCATATGGTCCCCCCAAGCCAGGAACAATTTCTGGGAGCATAGCCAGGAGTAACTGCTGAGCATCACTGGGTGTGGCCCAAAAACAAACAAACAAAAAATATTTTGCTTATTTCTTGGTCATTCTCAGGTTATCAGAGTTGCTATCTTCATTCTCTATGCCTGATGTTAGTCTGCGTAGTTTCCCCATTGTCACGCTTGTATTGTGGGTTTTTCTACATGTTGCGGTGGTATTCATTGACTAGGTGGAGTGCACGGGCCCAAGCAGTGAAGCAGAGCTTGCCTCACTCCTCTGGTTCCACCCCGTGTGGTGGGAAGACTCACCTCAGAAAGAGCGAGCCCTGAGGGGATGGATGCCAGGGACGATCAAAGATCCCAGGCTGAAACCAGCACCAGGAAGCCTCAAAATGGCTGCCATGCTTAAGGGGCTCAGCACAATCAGTTTTATCCACAGTTTCCAAACAGAAACGCTGTTTTGTTTATTTCTATTATAAAAATAATTCATGGTATATGTACATGTGTATATTATATGTTTATTATCACATATATGTATATGTGATAATACAAAATGAATAAGAAGAAAGTAAAGAACATTGAGGAATAAACAATTACTACTATATTGTTTGGGAAAAACACAAATATATATTTCTCCAGAAATTTTAATTTAAGTGTACTTGATATACATACAAATAAATATATATGTTATGCACACACAAACAAGGTACAATACAGAATGTGATTCCCTGCAAGGTCACATACCTCGATTATGATGCTGGGGATCCCACATAGCACTGCAGCTGCACATGGGACATGTGGCTAGTTCCAAGGATATGACTCTCAGCATCATGTCTGTAAGGCCAGTGCTCTACTATTGAGTCATCCCCAGATGCCCTTGTTTTCTATTGTTGTTTTTGGGCTAAACCTGCCAGTGATCAGATGTTACTCCTGGCTCTGTGCTCAGGAATTACTCCTGGTGATGCTCAGGGAACCAAATGGGATCCCAGAAATTGAACCTGGGTCAGCTGCATGCAAGGCCAGTGCCCTACTGTGTATTACTACTCTGACCCCTGCCCCGACTTTCTTTTCAGAACTAACAGAATTCTTGAATTTGTGTTATGAGGATCTTCATATGTCCTATTAAGATTCTTTCTATTTTCTTCTACTTCTTCTTCTTCTTCTTCTTCTTTTTTTTTTTTTTTTTTTGTTGTTTTGGGTCATACCTGGCAGTGCTCAGAGGTTACTCCCGGCTCTATGCTCAGAAATCACCCCCGGCAGGCACAGGGGACCATATGGGATGCCGGGGTTTGAACCAACGGCCTTCTGCATGAAAGGCAAATGCCTTACCTCCATGCTATCTCTCCGGTCCCTATTTTCTTCTTTTTTAATTTTTTATTTAAGTACCATGATTACAGACATGATTATAGTTGGGTTTCAGTCATAAACAGAACCCCCTTTTACCAGTGTAACATTCCCACCCTCAATACCTTCCTTCCCTCCCTCCTTTCCATCCCCTGCTTGTATTTGAGACAGGCATTCTTCTACAGTTTTTTTTTTTTGAGTTCAGTAAGCTGTTTTTTCTTTCTTAAAGGGTAGTGTTAAAAAAAATACAGTAGTAAAGATGTGAAAGTGGCAATCACCATTGTTTGCATAGGCCCAGCAAAATATGGGGAAAATAGGAAAAATTGGCCTGATGACAAGAAGGCCTCACCCCAGATGTTTATTGGCATAAGGCCAACCATAGGCTCCAGGTATACCAGTCTGTCCAACCCCTGAGTCATTCTCCATGGTCCCGGTGAAACTTTTTCGCACTTTAGATGTTTTTTTTTGTTTTTTTTTTGTTTTGTTTTTT
>PVKC010052905.1:0-10207 GCA_004027635.1 Crocidura indochinensis
AAAAAAAAAAAAAAAAAAAAAAAAAAAAGCTGTGGCAGAGACATTTAGAGTTAAATAAAAGCTTAAAGTATGTACTATTTGGCTATACATGGAAAAACTTCCAACCTTTTATAAAAGGTTATTAAAGGCTACAAAGAACAAATTCTTTTTTTGCTTTTTGTTTTGAGGCCACACCCAGCAGCGCTCAAGTGTTACTCCTGGCTCTGTGCTCAGAAATCATTCCTGGCAGTCTGGGGGTGGGGGTGGGGTTGATATGTGATGATGGGAATCGAAACCGGATCTGTCCTGGGTCAGCCGTGTACATGACAAATGCCCTACTACTGTGTTATTATTTCGACTCCAAAGAACAAATCCTCACTCTTTCCCATCTTACTTGCCCCAGGATGAAATCTATTATAATCAATGAACTTTAATGATTCATTTCACGGATCAATGATTATTTAAGGTTGAGTTTATATCGGTTCACAAAGACATTTTCATTTTAGTTTAGTTAGTTTTTATTTGTTTGGGGCTCTTTCTGGCTCCGTGCTCTAAAAGTGGTGCTGGGGCACAGTATGTGGTATTGGGGATTAAACACAGGGCTCTACATGCAAGCATGTGTTCCAGTCCATGGAGCCCTAACACTCTCTTCAGCCCTAGCACTTTCGTTTTAGAGAAGACTTTAAACTTTGTAAAAGTTTAAAACCTTTGTAAAGGTGGTGAGGTTTTAACCAATAGTTGGAGAAATATTTTGAAAAGAGGGCTTTAAGTCACACAGAAGCAGTCACCTAGAAATTAGTTTCCCATATAGCCACAGCTATCAGAGACCATGCAGAGAAAGGTAGGCTAATAAAAGGTAGGCTACAGTTGCAGGTTTTCCTAACACCTCTAATTAGCTTCAGGTTATTTTGATTTGGTTGGTAATAGCTAAGGTCAATTAAACTGGTGTCTGGTTATATTTCTTTATTTTGGCCACACCTGGTGATGCTCAGGGGCTACTCCTGGTTATGCACTCAGAAATCGCCCCTGGCTTGGGGGACAATATGGGGACGCCCGGGGATCGAATCCAGATCCAGCCTAGGTTAGCGTGTGCAAGGCCCTACTGCCTGTGACACTACTCTGACCCCCCCCCCTTCTTTTTGGGAAGAGGGTTTTGGGTCATACCCAGTGATGTTCAGGGTTACTTCTGGCTATGTGCTCAGAAATCGCTCCTGACTTGGGGGACCATATAGGACATTGGGGATCAAAGCCATGTCCATCCTGTGTCAACTGCATGTAAGGCAAATGCCCTACTGTTGTGCTATTGCTCTGGTCCCTGGTTAGCTATATTTCTGATCCTTAGGAATCTCCCTTTTGCTCTTGCCAAAACCTCATTAATACTGGCTTAGAGAGATCCAGTTCATTCTCCAGAGCTCAAGACTACAAGGCCCACCCAGAGGAGCAGCTTTAGCCCTAGATCCTGGAAATTCAAACCCATCTCCAGAATTTTCCTTCTCCTCACCATCCTTTAACAGGAGGCACCTCATATAGCCACATCCTTCAACATGGCAGCCACACCCAACACCCTCTCCCTCCCTCCTCCCTTGTCCCAGCCAATCCCCAGGCACTCTCAACCCTCTGACACCCAGGCAGCGGTAGGACCCTTTAACATCGCAGTATTGCTCCTGCCCTATAACATTTCAAGCTCCGTGTTCTTTGGAGAGCAAATTTCTTACCCTCATCCATATGTGTCCCCATTGTTCAATTCTTGACTGTTGTTTATAAAATTCTGATTCTCTCATACTACTCGCCTATCCAATTTTAGCTCATCCAATTTTCTGCCTTTAAATGTAAATTTAGTGAAATTGAGACACTTAAAGAATTCCAAAGACCAGACTTTCTTTGATCTGTCATTCTGCCTACTTCATGACCCAACTTATGCACTCCTTCCTCCAGGATGACTTCCCCGATAACTTCAGGGATAAGTGAAAGCCTCCTTTTGGACTTTATCCCTTTCATAATTTTCTTCAGGGTTTTCATATGACCACTTGGTACATCATACGTGAGCCTTAATTGTCAGTGGAGGCAACAAAGGCAAAGGAAAGGACAATCTAGCTTTAAGGCCATGATGTTGTAGTGTCTAACTTGGTTTCCCAAGGCCCATGTAATATCTGGTTATTGCAATTTCTCCATTATCTACCCATCTCTGTTCCCCCAGAATCTGTCTTTTTTAGCCTAAGGGCTAAACTCAAAGTTCAAACCCATTCAAATAATAAAAGCAAATACTGAGACCTCCATATGCAAAATGGGATCTCCAGTTGGCCACCTGGTCACCAGCTGGTACTCAGGTGACCAACTGGGAGCATACTAGGAAGGCAATGAGCTTACTGGTTCTGACTCTGGGGTAGACTGCAACCTTTGCTGTATTTTTACTACTACTACTACTACTACTACTACTACTACTGCTGCTGCTGCTGCTGCTGCTGCTGCTGCTGCTGCTACTAGTAGTAGTACTACTACAACAAACTACAGTCTTGAGCTGGGCACTTTCGTTGAGTACTTCCTCCTTAAGCCATCACTGCCAGCAACTGTTTTCTTCCATATATATGTATATATATAGGAATATATATATATTCCAGGGGGTTAATCCTGGCTCAGGCTTTATGGAATACCGAGTGTAGGGGAACCAGTGTACAACCCAGGTGAGTCACGTGCAAGGCAAATGCCCTACTGCTGAGCTATCACTCCAGCCCCTATTTCTTAACTTCTTTGGGCAATCCTCAGCAGAGGAAAGAATCAAATGCTCCCACATCCTCTTCCAGCCCTAAACCCTAAACCCTACACATACCACAGCACAGTTGTCATCCTTCCCACCAACATTCTCTATGCCCTAGTGTTGCCTCCAAGGAAGGAAGAAAAAAAATTTCTGTTCACCTCCACTGTGCAGAAGACAGAGAAACCCACAGGAGAACCCAGGACAACTTGTTCCCCTTCCCAGCACAGACTTTACTTGCAACTCAGACAGGCAGACTTTGATGCAGTTGTCCCTACAGCATCCTTTTTGGAAAGTGCCTGCTCCTTTAAGCAGCCTCTGGACATGACATTCTGCACCTTGTCAAGTACACCTTGTCAGGGTGCAGCTCTATGCTGGCCCTGGAAGAGCTGGCAGAGAACCCACTTGCCACCTGTTGGGGGAACAGCCCTTGCCCCTGGGTACCCCAGGCCTTTTCCAGTCAGGTGACATTGCATTCAGAAGCCCTGCAGCCACTGAGGGCCTCCACTGTGACAGGGCAAACATAAGCATCATGAAAGCTAGGTCAATCTGCAGGCGCCTACTGCACCCAGGGGGCAAGGTGGCCCCAGGGAAAGAAGAGATGTGGATGACAGCTGTACTCACCCAATGTACGAGAGGTCCTTCTCCCAAAGGCCGAGGGCTGATGTGTCTATGGCATAAATTCCAGAGCAATATAAAACCCCAGAGGCGGATCTTCTTTAAACCTCGTCCCTAAAAAGGCCAGCTGACGGTGTGGGAGCAATATTACCATATAAGGTGTTTTTTTCAATAAATCGGCCTGGGGGTGGGGTAGGGAAGGGAGTTGGGGAGAGTGAATTATCATTTGAAAAATGTATGCAAAAGGTCTCAAGTGGTAACAGCCCTTGGTGCTGGCGGGTTTGTTCCTTTTAAGCTGCTCTTGCATAAACAAAACTCACACCAGGCCTTATAAGCTGCCCAGAGTGTGGCTAGATGCAGCCCTGCTCCTGGAGAGAGAACCATACCAAGAATGGCAGTGACACGCCTCCCCCCCCCCCCACTCCTTCCTCAGGCCCTGCTGCTTGCTACCCCTGGGGGTGGCCTGGGGACTCCCAGGCAATGACCTGTCAGTGAGAGTGACTCTGGCACAGTCCTAGAAGTCATGCCTGGAAAAACAGACCCAGGGCTGCAAGCTCTGGCTGACTCGGCTGGGTGCGAGTACATGAAGGGCCCCTCCTCATGAACCCTCCATTTCCCGAACTTTTCTCCTGTTCTTACAACATCTCTCACTCACAGAAGTGAGTGCCCCACTGAAGCCTTAGGGGTAGATAGCAGACCAAGAAGCCACTTTAGGGCTAAGGTGCTCCCATCCCCTGACTCTCTCATACACCTAGAAAATGTTCCACATCCTTGTTTCTTGTTCTTTTGGTGGTGGGGGGGAGTTTACTCCTCCCTCTATGCTCAGAAATCGCTCTTGGCAGGCTCGGGGGACCATATGGGATGCCAGAATTCGAACCACTGTCCTGCATGCAAGGCAAAAGCCCTATCTCCATGCTATCTCTCTGGCCCCTAGTTCTTGTTCTTTTCTCCCTCAGGATGGGCTAATTTCCCTCACCTAAAGCTCTCAGCAATTAACTTCAGTCCATGTTCCTTACTCTTGATTCTGCTTGTTCAGGACTAAGGGTGCAGACTTTCTCTGGGATAGCCTCAATCAGATGGAGCCCCTTGACAACCTCTGGTGCTCTCCCCGCAATGCTGTTGTGCACTGGTTTCCACTCTCAGATCTTTTCCCTTCTTCTTCAAGCTCTGCAGCCCTCCACCCACTGTGAGTTCTCCTGACCCTCTTTTACTCCCACTCACCTTTTCTCCTCTGAAATGCTCCCAAATCTTCATTCTCCCTTCCATCCCTGCTGGCCTTGCCCCACTACAGGCTTTGCTTCTGTAGGGTACAGCCCCTTTAGAACTCTGCCCATCTTCAAATCTGGAGTCAAAAATCTGGACCCAAAGTGTGGGTCCCTGACTCCAGGAAAGCTAGCCTCAACTTGACCTGTGGCTGTTAGAAATCAGGTTTTCAAACCCACTTCAGGGTTGAATCAGAACCTGGGGGCCCAACAATTTGTTTTTCCTCCCAAAGTGCTGAGGAGATCTACCTTTTCCTCAAAGGAAATCAACATGGATACTTGCCCAAAATGGTCTAGTTCAATGTCTGCCACAGAGGCAGACAGGGGAAAGGGCAAAGGTGAGGGCAAGTGCACTGGTGAAGGGAGTTGGACACTGTATGATTAAAACTCGATCATAAACAATTTTGTAATAGTTTATTTCACAGTGATTCAATTAAAGATTGTATTTAAAAAATCTTGAGCAAGACCATTTAGCATATCTCTTTCTGACTTAGTTTAGTTCGCTCGATGAGATCTCCTCTAATACCATTTTTGTGTGTGTGTGTGTGTGTGTGTGTGTGTGTGTGTGTGTGTGTGTGGTTTTTAGGTCACATCCGGCAGTGCTCAGGGGTTACTTCTGACTCCATGCTCAGAAATTGCTCCTGGCTGGCACGGGGGACCATATGGGGTACCGGGATTTGAACCGACGACCTTTTTGCATGAAAGGCAAATGCCTTACCTCCATGCTATCTCCCGGGCCCCCTAATACCATTTCTTATAGCTGAAAAATCTTTCATTATGTATATGTATACTGCACTTTCTTTAATCATTCATCTGTTTTTTGGCACTTGAGTAGTTTCCATATTTTTATACTGTTGTAATGATCATTAAGTTTGTTTATATTTTTAATTAAAAAAAAATAACGGGCTAAAGCAATAGCACAGTGGTAAGGTGTTTGCTTTGCATTCTGCTGACCTGGGACAGACCCGGGTTCATCTCATTTGAACAGTTCCCAGTATCGCATATGGTCCCCCGAAACTGCCACGAGTGATTTCTGAGTGCAGAGCCAGGAGTAACTCCTGAGCACCATCCAGTGTGACCCAAAAATCAAACCAAAAAACAAAACAAAACAAACAACAACAGGGGCCATAGTGATAGCCCAGCGATAAGGCGTTTGCCTTGCATGCTGCTGACCTGGGATGGGCCTGGGTTCAATCCCCAGCATCCCATGTGGTCACCCAAGCCTGCCAGGAGTGATTTCTGAGTGCAGAGTCAGGAGTAACCCCTGAGTGCTGCCAGATGTGGCCCCAAAACCAAAATAAAATAACATAACAACAACAACAAAGGGGCCAGAGAGAGTACAGCAGTAGGGTGTTTGCCTTACACGCAGCTGATCCAGAATGGACAGTAGTTCGAATCCGCATCCCATATAGTCCTATGTGTCTGCCAGGAACGATTTCTGAGCGTAGAGCCAGGAGTAAGCCCTGAGCGCTACAAGGTGTGACACCCAAATAACCAAAACAAAACAAACAAACAAACAAAAAAACCCCCAAGATGTCCTAGCCCTCTTCAACCAGTGCCCATCTGTGCAGGGCTTGGGGACTGGGGTGAGGGGCAGCTGGTGAAGAGGGTACCTCTTTTCTAGGTCCAAATGGCATTTTCTTTGATCTTTTATCTGCATAAAATTCTAGGTAGTTTCTGGTGTCCTGACACTTAGCTTGAGGTAGAGATGAGGTCCACCTGCTGGTGTGAGAAGCCAGAAGAACTATCAGAGTAAACTTTGCACAAAGGCTTTGTACATTTTCAGTCTAAAAGGGACTGCGGAGCCATCTGCAGGCACTTACTCATCTCCTGCCCACAGGCCCGAGTGTGAGGTACGATCCCAATCACAGGCCCCATGGAAAGTTCCCCTGAGCCATTCAGGGACCTGGAGGCGCCCACTCCACCCATGCTGAGGCCTGCTGGTAAGCAGAGGAGATGGGAGCTGTCCAGCAGAGATGGAGTACTGTCTAGCCCCACTCAGCAGGCAGCTGAAGTGCTCATGTCCAAGGTGTGACAGTCCCTGAGGAGATATTCCTGGGATGCAGGGAAAGAGGACAGGATGTTAGTGCTTTCCCTTCCAGTGTCCACTCAGTTCTCTCCTAATCACGCTGTGGTCCAGATGGACCTTCCCTCCTGGTCAGTTCAATCAGTTAGTATATAATAGAGAGAGCCTATAATCCAAGGAAATTGGTTGCGATTTAGAGTCTGAAGAACCCTGAGATCAGAAAGGCCATTGAATAAAATGAAGCTCTTAGGAACTGCATAAAGTGATTGAACTGATCTTGACTTTGATTGCAAAGGCAGGAAGTGAAGCTTATCTTTACTCCTGGTTACAAAAGGATTCACTTTCTTATAGCCCAAGGAACACCACATTTAACATTTCCTACTCCATCTATTTACAACTCAAGAGTTTTTTCAAAAGTAAAAGCATGTGTAATTTTGTTTGTTTGTTTTTGGGCCACGGTCAGTGGTGCTCAGGGGTTACTCCTGGCTCTAAACTCAAGAATTACTCCTGGCGGTGCTCTGGGGACCATATGAGATGCAAGAGATCTAACAGGGATTGGCCATGTGCAATGCAAATGCCCTACCTGTTGTGCTATAGCTCCTGCTCAGTCCCCAAATTTGAAAATAAAATTTCCCTGAGAAGAGGGTGGCCATATTTAGCAGTATGATGTGTCTTTCTCTGTATTTTTTCACCATTTTTACCAGTTTAGGGTTACATATTTTTTATCACTGTTCTGAAACCTATCTTGCTTTCTTTTCCTATTCTTTCTCTCTCTATATATATTTTTTTAATTTTTACTTTTGGCCACATCCAGTGGAGTACAGGGTTTACATCTGACTTTGCACTCAACAGTAACTCCTGGCAGGTGTCAGGAGATTATACATGGTGCTGGAAATCAAATTCAGGTCAACCGCATACAAGCAAGCTCTCTACATACTCTCCTATTGCTCTGGAACTTTATTTTCTTAATAATTCTCTTAGATGTCTTTCCAAATAAAATTATATTATTTAACAAAATTATGCCATAGTTTTAGATAGTTGCTCTATACCACAAATTATTCAACCAATGACCCATTGGCAGACTTCCCTGTTTTGACTTATGCAAATATTGCTGCAATGAGCAAATTTTTATGCATGTGTCTTTAGACACATGTGTGTAAATTTATCTATGTGGCAGATTTCTTTCTTCGGTGGTGAGGGATGGAGGGTTGGTCACATGCTTTAATGCTCTGGGGCTATTCCTGGTTTTGTGCTCAGAAGTGACTCCTGACAGTTTCAGAGAACAATATGTGGTGTTGAGAATTCAAGCCAGGGCTATCGACACAGCACTATGTACAAGGCAATTGCTTTATCTTCCATTCTATCTCTATCAGTCCTCTATGGTAAATTTCTTAAAGTGGAATTTCTTGATCTAAAAGAAATACTTGAAATATTGGTAAAAAAAAACTATCAATTTATTTCCCATAAAGGTTGTACAAGCTTATGAACCTATCAATTGAGTATGAAACCATCCCTCTCTTTTCAAACTCTTTTAGACATTGAGTATAAATATTTTTATTTTGTTTTTGGTAATGCATGGAGACTATTCCAGGCTCTATTCTCAAAGGTCCTTTCTGATGGTGTATGGGAAACTATGTGGTGGGAATATTAAACGCAGGACTAATGCATGCAAAGTACCCCTGAACCCAGTGAGCTATCTCTCCAACCCATATACCAAAATGAATGCTTCCATCTTCAGCTGTTTATTGTATTTGGAATTCTGCTACTTTGTATATGCCTCCCTAGCTTAGAATTAGTTTTCTTTTCTTTTTTTTTGTTTTGTTTTTGGGCCACACCCAGTGACGCTCAGGTGTTACTCCTGACTATGAGCTCAGAAGTTGCTCCTGGCTTGGGGGATCATATGGGAACCGGGAATCGAACCGCGGTCCATCCTAGGTCCTAGGCTAGCGCAGGGAAGTCAGGCACCTTACCTCCAGCGCCACTGCCCAGTCCTAGTTTTCTTTTCTTATTGTAAAAGTAATAAAACCAGAGACTGGAGTGATAGCATAGCTCGTACGGTGTTTGCCTTGCATATGGCCAACCCAGGTTCAATCCTAAGCATCCCATCAGGTTTACTGAATCTTTTTTTTTTTTTTTTGGTTTTTTGGGCCACACCCAGTGACGCTCAGGGGCTACTCCTGGCTATGTGCTCAGAAGTCGCTCCTGGCTGGCACGGGGGACCATATGGGAACCGGGGGATCAAACCGTGGTCCGTCCTAGGCAAGGCAGCAGGCACCTTACCTCCTGCGCCACCTCCCGGCTCCCAGGTTTACTGAATCTTCCAGGAATAACATCTGAATGCAGAACCAGGAGTAACCCCTGAGCACCTCTGGGTGTGGCCCCAAAACAAAAAGCAATAGAACCAGAAGTTAAATAGCAAAGCAAAACAAAACAAAAAAAGGAAAACATGGAAACATGTGTTTCTATCTTCATCTGCTTTCTTTCTTCAGTGAGCAGTATGCCAATTCTACCTAAAAGGACTATGGGAAAACTGTGCATGAAAAATCTTTTAATATTTGTATGAACTCAAAAAGAAGAAAAGGGGGCCCGGGAGATAGCATGGAGGTAAAGCGTTTACCTTTCATGCAAAAGGTCATTGGTTCGAATCCCGGTGCCCCATATGGTCCCCCGTGCCTGCCAGGAGCAATTTCTGAGCATGGAGCCAGGAGTAACCCCTGAGCACTGCCGGGTGTGACCCAAAAACCATAAAAAAAAAAAAAAGAAGAAGAAAAGGAGATATTTGTTTTAAAATTTGAACAAAATTTGATGTACTTTCTAGGGATCAAACTCAGGACCTCAGAGACCAGAGCAATAGCACAGTGGGTAACCCCTGAGCTTTGCAGAGTGTGTCCTAAAAACAAAAACAAAAATTTAAGACCTCTGAATGTAAAACATGTGCACAAGCACTGAGCTGATTCTCAGGAAATTATTTAAATTAAAAATTATTTTTGGGGGCCGGCAAGGTGGTGCTAGAGGTAAGGTGTCTGCCTTGCAAGCGCTAGCCAAGTTCGATCCTGCGGCATCCCATATGGTCCCCCCAAGCCAGGGGCAATTTCTGAGCACTTAGCCAGGAGTAACCCGTGAGCATCAAACGGGTGTGGCCCGAAAAAAAACAAAAATAATTATTTTTTAACTAATGAGAATGAATTTGTTTTGTTGATCTTTATCTTCCTCTGAAAATGACTTTTTTTTTTTTTTTGGTTTTTGGGCCACACCCGGTGATGCTCAGGGGTTACTCCTGGCTATTTGCTCAGAAGTCGCTCCTGGTAGGCACGGGGGACCATATGGGGAACCGGGGGATCGAACCGAGGTCCGTCCTAGGTTAGCACAGGCACCTTACCTCCAGCGCCACCGCCTGGCCCCTGAAAATGACTATTTTATATCTTGTTTATTTTTCTCTTAGACAATTCACCATTGTCTACTTGAATTCTTTGTTTAGTAAATATTTAATAAATATTTATTTATTTATTATTTACATTTTGTGGCCTGGGATAACTGCACTCATGGCCTCCCCTTTATAAGACATATCTT
>PVKC010052906.1:0-10202 GCA_004027635.1 Crocidura indochinensis
GCAGGTTTGATCCCCCAAGAATGCCGGGAAAGATTTCTGAGTTCAGAACCTTGAGTAACCCCTAAGAGCCACCGGATGTAGCCCCCAAATAAAACAAAACAAAAAGAAGAAGCAGATCACAAGTTCCAGAGCAGCAATAAGGCCCCTGGGCGAGGCCCAGCCCTCATGGGTTGGACATTCCACTCTGGCCCATTGTAGGCTCTGAACAAAGCCCAGGAGGGCTATAGAGGATAACAAGAGGTCAAGTATGGATGGAATTTGAGGGGCTGTGTCAAAGGGTTTGCATTCTCCCATAAAGTCTAAGATAGCAGGAGGAATTTATAGACCAAGACCAGAGGATCTTAGCTAAGAGAGAAATGGGCTCTTACATGTGACCCCAGAAGTGTTTCCGTGTTATATAAATAGCACCAGAAAGAGAAGGGAGCACAAAAGTCTGTCCCCCACTCAGATCAAAAATCTTTTGACATATTTACATGCTGCTCTGGATAGGAAAGTCTCACAGCACCTATGGCAAAAGGATTCCTTTCATTTTTGCTTTATGATTCATCTATCACTAAGCTCCAGCTCCTTCCTCCATCCTCTGCCAAAGATCACACACATCACTGCAAAGTTAATGCTGCTGCTACCAAGGTTCTGCAGGTATGGCCCAGACCTCCTTTTACCATGATCATCATGCTTGCTAAAAATCACAAAACTTGGTTTTCAAAGTCAATGGTAGGAAAGCACCACCTGTCCCTTCCCTCTATGGAAGGACTATAGATCTTACTAAACTTTTACCTTTCACTACAGCTGCTAGGAAGCTTACAGTTCAACTGATTCAACTGTTGAAACAAAGTTGGTCCTTATGCTTGAAATTATTATTCCCTTTGTTACTTGTTTACTCTATACATTCTCTGCACAGAAAATGAAGTCAACGAAAAACATATATATCTTATCTTTTTTTTACAACTCAACACTTTTTATTATGCTTAGAATACATAAAATTTGTTTCTACCCCTTTTTCTAATAATATTTTTATTTAAGCACCATGTTACAAACATGTTTGTAAATTGTACATCCCCCTTTATCAGTACAACCTTCCCATCACCAATGCCCCCATCTCGCTCCTTCCCCATACCCTGCCTGTCTTTGAGACAGACATTCTATTTCTCTCACTCACTACCATTGTCATGATAGTTGCTAGTGTAGTAATTTCTCTAACTACACTCATCACTCTTTGTGGTAAGCTTCACATAATGGGCTGGTCCTTCCGGCACTCATTTCTATTGTCTCTAGGTATTTTTTTCTTTTTGCATAGGCACACTAAATATTGGGGAAATTAGAATGGGAATTCCCTTGGCCTAAGAGATACAAGGTTTCTCTGCCCTTGAAGCCTACTGCCATGGGAACAACTACAAGCTCCATACTGATTTATTTACACACCCCAAGGTCTTTTTATGATGGCCAGAAAACTTTCCGCTCAGATGTTGATCCATTTCTTTAAAGAATATCATGGGAATCCTTAGAAGAATTGTGTTAAATCTGTTCAACGTTTTTGGGAATATTGCCATTTTAATAATGTTAATCCTCCCAATCCATGAACAGGGTATGTGTTTTCATTTCCTTATTTCCTCTTTTATTTCCTGAAGTAGTGTTTTGTAGGTTTCTTTGTATAGGTCCTTCACCTCTTTAGTTAAATTAAATCCAAGGTATTTGAGGTATTCTAGGAAAAAAATTAATTTCATTGAGTTTTGTCACTATATTCCACCACTGCCTTTGGGCCTTGAGGGTTTCTTGTGACAGGTCTGCTATAAATCTTAGGATGCTCCTTTGAATGTAATTTTTTTTAGATCTTGCTGCTTTCAGTATTCTATCCATATCTTTAGGATTTGTCATTGTAACTAGGATGTGTTTGGGGTTCTTTTTTTCAGATATCTTTTAGCTGGTATTCTTTGGGCATGGAGGATTTGGTTGCATGCACTCTTTTGCTCTGGAATTTCTCTACAATGATATCCTTAACTGTTGATTCTTCATGGGAATTTTATTCCTGGCTCACTGGAACTCCAATGATTCTTATGTTGTTTTTGTTGAGTTTATCAAAGACTTCTATTTTCATCTGTTCACATTCCTTAAGGATTTTTTACAATGTCTGGTCATTTGTTTTAAGGGTCTTTCCAATCTATTCTGTTATATGAAGCTGTTAAGCATCTCATCTTCCAGCTCACTGATTCTTTCCTCAGTCATTGTTACTCTGTTGGAGAGGCTTTCCAGTGAGGTTTTCATTTCACCTATCATGTTTTTCAGTCCCCCTTTTTTTTTTTTTTTTTTTTTTTTTTTTTTTTTTTTTTTTTTTTTTTTTTTTTTTTTTTTTTTTTTTGGTTTGGAGTTTTCTCAGTCTATCTTTATATCCTCTTGATTCTTATTTGTGATTCGTTCAGTTTATTCTGTGTTTTCTCTGAGTTATATGAGGATCCTCCATATTTCTTCTATATAGTCTTTATTTGAGAGGCTATATAGGTGGTCAGCACTTTTTGGGTTATCAGAGCTGCCATCTACATTCTCTATGCATGGTGGAAAGTGCATTGTTTCTCCATTGTCAGGCTTGTAATGTGGTGTTTTCTATGTGTTGTGCTGGGATTAATTGAGTAGGAGATGTGTATGCGTAGACTCCTCTTTATATCTTATCTTGATCATAGTTCTCAACCTGACCGGGGATATGTTTCAATAGCTCCATGCTTTTGCTATGGTAGAGTCCTTATTTCCAAAGCTCTATCAGAAAATACCCTGATTTCAGAGTATATTCTTTATCTCTTGCTACATTTTTTCAAAGCTGAGGAGTATCAAACAATAAACATTGATTATGCGACACCATCTGGGAAGTAGGAATGTAGATGCAGATCCTGGTTGGCTTCAGGTAAGTTTCTGGGGGAGATTTTGGCCAATGGGGTACTGGACTACAGATATCTTAAGCAGTAGCTGGGGCTGAAAAGAGGACTTCTTCTCAGTCTTCCTAAGAAATGATCCATGAACCTTTTATGTATGTTTTGGTTTTCATCATTCATTGCTTCTGCCATTGCTTCTGTGTCTAACAAGGAGTTGCCCATAATAGACCAGGTTTAAGAGGAGGACAGCCAGGCTCCACCTTTTTGAAGGGAGAAATTTCCTAGGGCTTGGGTGCATATTTTATAATACTGCTCAGAATTTAAAGCTAATTTCATTTGCTTTCCCTCCCAGTTTTTGTTTAGGCAGAATGATTTGCAATATTTTAATAATAGAGCCTCAAGGAATATTATATTCCAATTCCATACCCACTATCAGGATCAGTGTACCTCCAATAATTTCTCATGGTCCCCTCTATCTCTCCATATTACCCCACTAACAAGCTCATTTTTGGAGAGAACAAGGATTGAGGGCCATAGTCTGTGATGCTCAGAGCTTACTCCTTTGGGCTCACTCCAGAGGGGTTCAGGACACCATTGCAGTGCAGGGAATAAAACCAAGGTTCACTACATGCAAGGCAAATGTCTCAACCCCTGTTCTATCTCTCCTGCCCTTGGTCAATCAAAATTTTAAAATAATAGTTTGGGTTCCTTGTTTTTCAAAGTGTTAATGTCTATAGTTTTGACACATATAGTTATTCTTCCTACTACTACCAAAGTACCCTTAACCAGTGACCAATATTTATATGTTGCCTCCATTCTGCCTTGTTGATCTTCATCACCTGCTTCCTTTCCTTCCTCCCTCCCTCCCTCTCTCTTCCAGTCTCTCTCTCTCTCTGTCTCTCTCTCACATAGATGCTGCCTTAATTGGCATTTTCAGTTTTGTAATCCAGACCTACTGGTTTTCCATTATTGGTAACTTCCATTCTATTGTCTTCTTACACTCTATATTACCACAAATGAAGTGAAATCATTAATATTTTTCCTTCTCACTTACTTAATAGAGTACACCAATTACATCTAAGTTAACTGCATGATTTTATCTTTTCTTATGGCCACATAGTATTCCATTGTGAATATATGCCACAACTTCTTTATCTATTCATCTATCCTCAGACATTTGGGTTGTTTTCATATCATGCCTATTATATTAAGTGGTGCAATAAGCATAATTGTGCACATATATTTTGAATTAATGTTCTTGTGTTTGCAATTAGATGCTGAGAAGTGGAAGCGCTAGGTCATGTGCAAGGCTTATTCTTACATTTTTGAGAAGCTGCCTTTATGTTTTCCATAGAAGCGGATCCAGACTATGTTCCCACCAACAGTGACTGAAATCACCTTTTCACCACATTCCTACCAACACTGATTGTTTCCAGTCTTTTTACCCAATGCAGTTCTCACTCATGTGAGATAACATCTCATTGTTATTTGTATTTCTCTAATAATAAGTGACTATGAATACTTTTGGACATGTCTACTAGCTCTCTGTATGGCATGTTCAAAAAAGTATCTATCTTCTCTCCCCATTTATCTTTGTCCCAGAGCTTACTCCTGGCCCTATGTTCAGGGATCACTCCTGGTGGTATTTAAGAGACCATATGTGGTAACTGGGATTGAACCTAGCTTGACCATGTGCAAGGTAAGTGCCCTACTTATCTCTGGTCACTATCTCTATTTTTAAATGGGATTTTTAGTTTTTGTATTGCTGAGCTCTGTGAGTAAAAATTTGCTTTGATTTTCTTAAGTACCCCTGGCCAAGACACAGCTTGGTATGCAATGTGTCTTTACTTGGATGCAGACTGGGACAGAAGGAAGGGGTGTGAAAGAAAATACTTTTCTTCCATGTCACCAGCCACGATCCTGAAGCCATATGGTTCTATTAGGGAATGGACCCCTGCATCATTCCTTCCACACACCCCAACTCAAACTTTACCAGATGCCATCACTAGATTCCCAGAAAACTGAGGGTGGGTGGAGCAGGAAGGGATAGAAGATTCAGACTCCTTCAAGAGGACGCCAAATGACTAGAAAGACTCAACTGCTTCCACATTCTGATCCCTGAGCCTTTGCCAATGAGAACCACAAAAGTGCTGAAAGAACTGAAAGGGACACAAGGAGGAATTAACATCTGGAGAATCACTCAAAAAATATCTGTATATAATGCACCCCCAAGATACAAAAACACTGATCTGAAAAGATAGATGATCACCGATGTTCAGTATTACACTTAACACAATAACCAGGCTAGGAAAGCACCCCAAATGTCCAATGACAGATGAATGAATGGATAAAGTGGTTGTATATAAATGCAATCGAATACTATGCAGCTGTAGGAAAAGATGAAATTATGCTAGATGGAGGGCACCATGATGAGAAAAGTGAGTGAGAAGGAGAAGGACACACACTGGTAGGTCTGTGGTTTATGGGAAACAAACAAGGAAATGGATGGTATTAATTGCTAGTAAACTGAGTACTGAATATAAAATGCAGACACCAGATTAGTGGGAGGCTAAACAGGGGAACAAGACCTTTAGTGTGGTCAGGTGAGATGTCAGAGAACATAAATGTTAACGTTATAAGCATGTAGCCTAAACTGTAAGAATATTTTAATAGGGGCCAGAGTGATAGCACAGAGGTAGTACTTTTGCCTTACTTTTGACCAACCTGGGTTCAATCCCCGGCATCCCATATGGTCTTCTGAGCTGCCAGGAGCAATTTCTGAGTGAAGAGCCAGGAGTAACCCCAGAGCACATCAGGGCATAGCCCCTCCAAAAAATATTTTAATAATAAAGACAAAACACAAAAACATTTTAAAATATCAACAGTTCAAAAGGAAGAAAGAGGAAATATGCTTGTAGTTTCCATTGGCCAGAAGTTGTGTTCTGGTATATTGTTTGCTGTTGTGAATCCTTTGGTAAGGAGGTACCTTCAAATACAGGGATATTCTGCTTCTCATTAATCCCTTTGCCACTAGCAAGCAAGGGGAAAATAGGAAACTTTAAAAATTCTCTTCATAGACTAACTTCTGCTAGTGAACACCCTTTTTCTAAGAGTGATCTGCAAGAGAGCTTGGATTTTTTTCCACCTTAAAGTCATCTTGGCTCTTGCAAAACTGCCATAAAACACTCCACTACACACCACCCAAGTAACCAGTTCTGTGAGGTATATAACAATCCTGTCATGTGAGAATTAACTAGCCTAAAATATGGGTGAGCCACAGACTCTCTCAGGGAATAAAGCATCCAGTTCAGAGCTTTATTTTTACTTTATTAAGAAACTCTGGTGCCCAAGGGTATGAACTTGCTTCTTCATTAGCATTTAACTAGATGTCACCCTTTGGCTCTCACACCCATCCTTTCACAAACACAAGTTGAGGTGCTTTGGGAAAGCTAGGGGTTCTCTTAAAAGGTAAATAAAAGGTGTAAGGCAAAGCACAAGAAGTGACCATAAAGTGACCTGACATCTAGTCAAAACTGAGCAGAACAGAGTTTGGGCTCTCATAGACCTTGTAGGTGGAGAAACATAAGTGAAACATAACCCTCTGTGGGTTCTGACCTGGCTGTGGAGATTGGCTCCCCCTTTCTGCACAGCCAAGGATAGGGGGAGCCAAGGAGCAATGGAGAAGGGAGGGACTGAGAATCTGTGTGTGTGTGTGTGTGTGTGTGTGTGTGTGTGTGTGTGTGTGTGTGTGTGTGTGTGTGTCCTCTGAAAGGAGATAGGAGCAGATGGAGACCAGGGCTCAGGACCAGGAATGAAGAGTCCTGCAGAGGGCCCAGCTGGGGAGAGAGACACTGAATTCAGTGTTGCATTGGCCTCACACCACTGTGTGCTGGTGACAATTCTTGTCAGTTGCTTAGAATGGGGACTGTGGACCAGCGATCCCATACAAGCATAGGATTTGTGGGGGGAGGGGTAGGGTTAGGACACATAGGGAAAAGGGAGTTAGAATCCGTAGAGCATTTGACGGGCTAGTGTGAGTGTTGACATTTATGATGGGCCCTGTGTGATTTTTGTTATATTTAAAAATTATTTCTTTTATCTTATCTCATTTTTGAGGGTTGCTGGGTCATAGTTCTCACTCTGTTCATGAGTGGCTCACAACAGTGCTTAGAGGACCATACGTGTTGTTAGCAATTTGTTTTTGTTTTTGTTTTTGTTTTTTTGGTTTTTGGGTCACACCCGGCAGTGCTCAGGGGTTACTCCTGGCTCCATGCTCAGAAATTGCTCCTGGCAGGCACGGAGGACCATATGGGGCACCGGGATTTGAACTGATCACCTTTTGCATGAAAGGCCTTACCTCCATGCTATCTCCCGGGTCCCATTGTTAGCAATTTGAAGAGGTGTCAGTCACATACAAAACAAACACCTTACCTACAATTCTAACTCTACAGCTCCTACAGCCATTTTTTTTTAATTTTCAGAATTCATTCATCCTAAATCAGTATGTGCAATATAGTGATCTCTCGTACCAGTAATTTTAAAAGGAAACGTGGTATGCTTGATGTTGGTGCTATTGCATACTTATGGTCAAAGGAAAAAGTATTTTTGGCCAGAAGTCCCTAGTAGGCTTTAAAGACAGCTGAATGAGCTTTGGTAACTTCCCAGAGGGGGGGCTGAGGTGAAGAAAGTTGCCAGGTGCAATCCAGTGGGGTTCCCATGGGCTTTGAGCTATCCCCTCTCCAAGGACTGTATCTTCTTCATTAGAGTGTGTCTGTCTAGTCCTAAGTCCAGGTTTAGTTATGAGTTTTTATTTTCTGCTTTTCTGCTCTCTTTCCTTCCTGTTCCCTCATGTTGACTCTTCTCCAGCCCCAAGGGATGCAGTAACAGAGAAATACTCCACTGCCCTCACATGTCCCCAGAGGCCACTCCCGTGGGAACTTCATGGTCCTGCTCCAGTCCCCCTGAGAAAGAAAGATGCTGGCAGGTGAGGCAGACTGTCCCTCCCTGTGGGATCCCCCTCTCTTTCCCCTATTAGGCTTCAAGCCACTGTCGTGCTCCCCCATTCAGGGCCAGGGAAGCTGTCATCCAGCTCTGTGAAAGCTCTAAGGTTTTTGTCTTCTTTGGTCTTCTCTGTTGAAGAGAACTTCATCTCATCTAGAATGAATTTTCAAACCCTTGGCATTTGCTTCAAAGGTAAGCCAGCTTTGAAGACGGTGGAAATTTTAATCATATTCCTATTCATAGTCAAGAAGTGAGTGGGAACTAAAAATATCAGTGCTTGGGAGGGTTTTACATTTTTTCCTTCTGAAATGCTGAACAGAAATGTGACAATCCTCTAAGGGTGAGGTCTGGTATCAACAGTGCACAGGGCATGTGGCACCATACAACTCAGGGTCTGCATTCAAATTCAGGGTTACACATACTTTGGGTTCACCACCCAGCCTCAAGGGCAATATCCACTTTGGTATTAACATCCAATGGAGAAAGATCATGAGTCTCAGCCCAAAGGAGCTAGGAATCCCTAAGGTCATTTTTATAAACAAGTGAGATGAAGTTCCCTAACACATTACAGATTTAACAGGCAAGACAATCTGGCTCCTGAACAAACCTCAGAGTTCAGAAAATATCCAAAGCCAAATTAGCAAACACATCCCATGCCCACTCCTTGGGCAGCCTGACATCAAACAGCTCACCATGACATTAGCAGAGCCTGGTGGCTAGTGAGACCTCCATGCTACTTTCAAGCTCCAGTCCATTAATAACAGGCTGCTCTTGCCCATGCCTGTATGGAGCATCTTTAGGCATGAACCAATCGAGTCAGGTGGGGTGGGAAATATTTCACTTAAGTTGAGGGCAGATACTGATCTGCCATTGAGGGTTCTTGTGAATCAGTCATTTGGAAAGAGGAAAGATGCCTTAAAATACAATTTAAAAGGGTCACCAAAGCTATGAAATGTTTTTCCTTTGATCAGATCTGTCTTTTGGAATTAACTTTGAATTAAGACAAGATGATTCATCTGCAAGTGCCTCCTTAAAAGAAATACCTTAAGAAGACCAGAAGTTTAGACATGAAGGCTTTAGATATAAATGAGTTTTTCATTTCAAGAGCACTGTTCACCCCAAGACAAAGGCATCAGGCAAAGATCTCTGTTGCTTGTCCAATAGGTCAAACTGCCCTGGGCAAAGTGAGCTCCATCTCTGATTGACAGGCCAAGTTAACAGTCCAATGCCAAGGTAATCACTATTTGGTGGGACCATATCAGAGCTAATTATTAAAGTTAATTAGCAGGAAGCTTAATTAACTTATTAACCAGCCAACAGCAAAGGAATTACTAAAGGTCACTTAAGGAAAGGCCAGTTCTCTGCTGTTTTCTCTTAGGTTAAGGGCAAAGCAAGGAAATATTTACGCATGAAACAGATCAAGAGGAAAAATTGCTAAAGATCACAGGAGCCATGGTAACAGTCTGCACTCTGGCCAGAAGACAAGTGATAATGATAACAATTTCTGGTAAATTGTATTAGATAATGCTTGTCACAGACTACAAGCAACAGAGTCATTATTTCCTTACTCTGAACTTATCTGCTCCTTGTATTTAAAATTTGAGGGGAAGAAACTCATCCCAAATGAAAGCGAGTTGTTTTTGGGATAAATTGCCAAGAAGGTTTGGCTAATGCATAAGCTTGAATATGGGGACACATGAAAGAAGTCAATACGTATACCCCCCCCCCCCACAAATGTTCATTAACTGTTACCCATCCTGGGACCTCTCTTCACTCACTTAAACCTGGATAAGGCTCCACCAGACTTTCTGGTGGATTATAAAATTAATGTGATGAATAGCATGAGCAGTTTATCTACAAGAAACTATCGCGTACTTGCTACTGGGAGCACTCATTCAAACTCATACCACCAAGGAAAGAATGTGGGTTTGAGACCTACATGGGCAAACTGACACCTGGTTCCACTAACCTCCTCTTGTTTGGTGAGACAAGCCCCTCAACCTTTCCAGACCATACTTGCAAAACTGTTGCATAGAAGAGCATTGGTAGCATTCATTGACCTACCCATGTCTAGCCAGCACAGATATTTTATTTCTTGAGTGCATTGTTTGAGCAACTTAGAATGGAGAGTCTAATTATTTCTCAATTTCCTTATTTGATGCATAATTATAGGGGTTATTTGACATTTCAGTTTGGACAGGAGCTTCCAGGTTGTCTGGGATCTCCCCAAGGCAGAGAAGTTTCAGGGTTTTTCTATTTTGTCCACAGCCTGAACCCATTTAAGTGCTCTCGGGAGACCTTAGAATGTTGATTCTCAAGATTGTTGATCTCAGAATCTTT
>PVKC010052907.1:0-10194 GCA_004027635.1 Crocidura indochinensis
GGCTCCATGCTCAGAAATTGCTCCTGGCAGGCACGGGGGACCATATGGAGCACCGGGATTCGAACTGATGACCTTTTGCATGAAAGGCAAACACCTTACCTCCATGCTATCTCCCGGGCCCCTATTTTCTCTCTTTTTAACTCATGTGTCCCTTAAAAAGATCTGGATAAATCCTAATATAATCCCTATTACTCCTTAACGTGACTGTTGGGAACTAGAATTACTGTAGATGAAGTCATGCTAGCTTAAAGGGGTCCCAATCCAGTATGATGGAGTCCTCCTAAGAAAAGGATCAAGAGAAGACAGAGACATGAGTGAGGTCAGTCAATGACCAAGAGTCACCATGAATTGCTGGCAACATGAGAAAGCAGAGACAGACATAGATAGATTCTCCCTCAGAAGTAAACACCCAACCAGAATGTCTAACTTCCAAAATGGTGTGAGAAGACTAGTGCCAAGCATTTTGTGGTAACTTGTTACAGCACTTCTAAGAAAAGCACAAACCTTCCAAAAAAAAAAAAAAAAAAGATCATTATTTGAGTTCATTTTCTCAATCCCTACTAGCCAAATTGTGTGTGAGTTTTAATGGTGCTGTTCAACTTGTATTTTTAATTCTGAAAAAAAATAAAAAGAGGCTGGTGGTGGGGGTATACAAGGCTATTGGCAGGCACATGAAGAGGGATGGGCCCTCCCCTCTCTCAGCCCCTCGCCCCAACCTGTACCCTGGCTTCTCCTCAGAAGAGCAAAAGGCAACTTGGCTGCCTTCCCAGGCAGCTGCCCCCCAAGGGGAAGCCACCCAGGCTCCCATCGTTACTTTGGGGCTGGAGTTACCTGAAGAGGAAAATGCCTCCCAAATAGGGCAAGATAAGTAAGGTGGGACATCAGAGCAAAGGAATCCCAAGGTGTGGTATTACCACCCAGTCCAGCCCACTGTTCCAACTCAGTGTATAGGCCAATCCCCTCTTTCAAGCTTAAATCCAAGCTTGTCCAGGAGCTTTGTGGATAGTTTAGGTGTTCCGGCCACAGTTTCCTGACTAGTGTAGTGAGAATAATCATCAGCTGTGAGAGAGGGGGGATGTTCTTTGTATATCCTATAGCCTTGGTAAGCTAAGGGGTGGGGGGGCGAAGTAGGGAATGAAATTACACTAAGGATTTTTGTTGAGATGGTGTTCTCATTTTTCCGTCTCAGGTGAGGGGATGGAATACGTCCTGCTGGTTTGTTCAAGGCTCTGGGCCATTGCTCCAGATCTTTGTGCTTCCCTTTTGCCACATGTTCATGTAAATAGTTCTGTTTGGAATATTTTTTCTGCACTTCCAAGCTACTATCTCCCCCCGAGCCTTTCTTGTCTGTCAGCTCAAAGGTTAATATCATTCTTACAGGAACTTTCATCACCTATTCCTTCTACCCAAAATTCAGTATAAAGTTGTGTGATGAGTGGCTGAAGAGATAGTTCAAGTGTTAAGGTGCGTGCCTTGCATGTGGTCAACCCCAGCTCAAACCCAGCACCACATGCTTCAAGAACAGGTAGAACAGAGAAATGCATTCTGCAAACCCAGGATTATAAGGAGCACTCTAGAATAACTCAGATGTGTTTAAGGAATTAATTGCAAGTGAAAAAATGAGATAGAGGACAAAATTATAAGTAAAGGGACTTAATATGCATGTTGAATAATTGCAATGTGAAGATCTTACTTGAACCAAGTAATTTATCTAGTTAAAAATGTCATTTTTGTTTAAGGAATTGCATAAGTTTTTTGGCTTTAGAATGCTTGATGTGCTGCTAAGAAATACGTATTGCAACCTGGGGACTTGAGGGACAAAGTAATTGTACATGGGTTCTGTTTTATTTTTCTTAATATTCTTTGGTTGAAAATTCAATGTTAAGATATCAGCAATGGGACTTATGTGAGTTCTGTTTATGGGTGATAGTCCTTCCATTGTAACTTTATCTTGTCCTCTTTCTTTGCATCTTTGTTCTCATAATTAAAAATAAAATATTTTTTAAAAATGTCATTTTTGGGGGCCAGAAAGATAGCACAGCAGTTAGGGTGTTTGTCTTGCACACAGTCAACTCGGGTTCAATCTCCAGCACCCCATATGGTCCTGCAAGCCTGACAGGAGTGATTTCTGGGTGCAGAACCAAAAGTAATCCCTGAGCGCCACTAACTGTGGCCCAAAACAAAACATAACAAAACATTTCTTAAAACAAATAAAAAGCAAACATAATGTGAATGTTGGTTGTGTTGTAACCAGCAATATGAAGTAAATTTGCTTGTGCCTGCATGGAGGTGGGCTATGGTGGTGAAGAAAAGGTCATACTGGTGGTGGGACTGGTGTTTGAATGTTTAGTGCTTCAATAAAAGAAAATGTGGGCTAAAGTAATAATACATCATGTAGGGCATTTGCCTTACATAAAGCCAACTCAGCACACCATATGGTTCCCCAGCCTTCAAAGAGTAATTCCTGAGCTAGGAACACCATTAGGAGCACCACTGTGTGTGCCTTCTAAATAAAACAAAAAAATTTGTGTCAGTGGGGTCTAGTGACTCCCTGCACAAACTAGCTCCTTCATGGGGATACACATATTTCTAAATTTGTATGCCTGTTGTAAGACAGGTACAAGTTATATTGCATATACTATAAGGTAGTTTAAGTAAGATGCAAAATCTGAATATTGTTGTGTATACCCCCTTCAAATAAAGAAAAAAGAAAAACTTTCATGCATGACTATAGAACATTTTAAAGGTAATTCATAGGGTCAGAGAGAGATAGTACAGTAGGCAAGATTCTTATCTTGTATACTGTTTAGTCAAGTTCAATCCCTGGCACCATATAGAATTCCCTGAACTCAGCCAGGAGTAAGCTATGATCATATGACGTGTGGCACGAAACAAAGCAACAGCAACAACAACAACAAAAATAAAACCAAAAAACAAACAAAAAAACCCAAAAAACCACCCAATTATTGCAGAGATTACAGAAATATACCATCAAAGAACCTATAAAACTTTCAAGCTAAGGCTGCAGACAAAATTGTACATGGATAAGGCACTTGCCTTTGCAGCAACCAACTCAGGTTCAATCCCTGGCATTACTATGGTCTGTGAAACACAGCCAGGAATAACTCCTGAGAACCAAAAGTAACTCCTGAGATAAGCAAAGTTATAATAGGGAAAGGTTCTGAAAGGAAAACTTGATTTTTTGGAGGGGGGGGTGGTTTGGGGGCCACACCCAGCAGCGCTCAGGGTTTACTCCTGGCTCTGCTCTCAGAAATTGCTCCTGGAAGGGGGACCATCTGGGATGCCAGGATTTGAACCACTGTTTGTCCTGGATCTACTGCATGCAAGGCAAATACCCTACCGCTGTGCTATCTCTCCAGCCCTGGAAGGAAAACTTGAAATGTAAAATTCCAACTCTATAAACTTGTTTATATTGTGGGGTCTTCTATTTTTTAGGAGGTAGGAAGAATTGGGCCATACCAGGGAGTACACAGAGTGTACTTCCAGCTCTGAGCTAGGGAATATATGTAGGAGTGCTCAAATGATCATATTCAGTTGCCTGGGATTGAAGAAGGGTCAATCATATGCAAAGCAAGAGCCTTACTCTCTGTACTATTCCTCCTACGTTCTTATATACTGTTTTAAATAGAGGCCATAACAATAATGTTGGGGTCTGAGACCATTGCTAAAGCACCTAGTAGTGCTGGAGGAATGGGGACAAAATCATGTTTCACGTTCAACCCAGGACCTTCGCATATAAAGCATGTACTTCACCATTTGAATTGTGTTCCTGACCCAACAGTTTATGTGCTCTGTAATATCTAAATATAAAAATCACTGTGAGGGGGGCCCGGGAGATAGCATGGAGGTAAGGCATTTGCCTTTCATGCAAAAGGTCATCAGTTCGAATCCCGGTGCCCCATATGGTTGCCCGTGCCTGCCAGGAGCAATTTCTGAGCATGGAGCCAGGAGTAACCCCTGAGCACTGCCGGGTGTGACCCAAAAAACCAAAAAAAAAAAAAAAATCACTGTGAGGACTGGAGATAAGGTAAGTAAGGTACTTGTATCAGCACATGACTGTGATCCAGACTCCCAGCACTACATAAGGTTCCCTGAGCATCAGCAGGGGCCACATGATTCCTATTTCTACCCTCATATCCTCGAGTCATTTTTTCCCTGTTTGTCTAGATGCTCTCCTATTTATTTAAGTCCTTTATAAATAATGTCTTTATTTAAGCACCATTTTTACAAACATGCTTATAGTTGGGTTTCAGTTATAAAAACTGAAACCAGTACAACCTTCCCACCACCAGCGCCCCTCATATCCCCCCCCATCTCTATTTGAGACATTCTATTTCTCTCACTCACTACCATTGTCCTGACAGTTGTTAGTGTAATTATTTCTCTAACTGAACTTACTACTCTTTGCGGTAAACTTCATATTGGCTGTTTTGTGGTTTGAGTTCCTTGAACATCTTCAATATTTCCTCTCTCAAGTCCTTATATAAGTGGCTGACACTAGTTGGGTCTTCAAAACTACCATCTTTATTCATTAAAAGCAAATTGCATTTGCTTTCCCATTGTGACCATTGCAGTGCAGTGATTTTTTTTATATGTTCTTTGACTAGAAAAAATGTGAGACCGTGAAACAGAGCAGTCACTCTTTGTTGGGGATGCACTGACCTGAGTTGAAAATGGCTCTTCTGGGGGCCGGACAGTGGTGCTGGAGGTAAGGTGCCTGCCTTGCCTTGCCTGCGCTAATCTAGGACTGACCGCGGTTCGATACCCCGGTTCCCCATATGGTCCCCCGTGCCTGCCAGAGCGACTTCTGAGCGAATAGCCAGGAGTAACCCCTGAGCGTCACCGGGTGTGGCCCAAAAACCAAAAAAAAAAAAAAAAGAAAGAAAATGGCTCTTCTGAGTCTCAAAGATGACTGCTCTGCTTGTCTGTCTGTCATCCTTAGCTTCTTAGGACCTCCCATAGCTCCTAAACTAAGAGCCAGGAATAGCCCCTGAGCAGTAGAACAAAGCAAAGCAAAACAAAACAAAAACCACACACAATATAAAAATGCATGTATATGTTTATGTGTATTATATAAATTTAATTTAAAAGTATACTAAAAGTTTTAGAGAGGTAGTAGAGGGTAAGAAGCTTTCATACAGTCAACTCTAGTTCCATTCCTGAAACGTCACATTTTCTCTCAAGCACCTATTAGAAAGCTCTCTAAACCAGGAATAGGCCTTGAGAACTACCAGGTATGGCCACAACTCATTCACACCCCCCAACAAAAGTATACTAAAGAGTACTTTTCCAAAATTTTTTTATTTTAATACATGTACAAAAAGTTTAAAAGCCATTCCACTAACAATTTCAGAATTTTCCCCTTCATAATATCTTCTTGAAACATTGTATACGTTTTTTGTTGTTGTTGCCTTTGTTTGTTTTGGGGGCCACATCCAGCAGCACTCAGGAGGTACTCTGGGCTGTGCACTCAGAAATCACTCCTGGCAGGCTCTGGGGACCATATGGGATGCCGGGGATTGAGCCTGGGTCAATCGTGTGCAAGGTAAATACCCTATCTAATCTGTTACTGTTCTTATTTCCAAGGGTTTATTTGTTTGTTTTTTGGGCCATACCTGGTGATGCTCAGGGGTTACTCCTGGCTATGCGCTTAGAAATTGCTCCTGGCTTGGGAGAACCATATGGGACTCCGGGGAATAGAACCACAGTCTGTCCTAGGCTGGCTCGGGCAAGGCAGATGCCTTACTGCTTGTGCCACTGCTCTGGCCCCTTCAGGATTTTTTTTTTATTACAGCAATCAATGATCTTTGTAATCAACTTTGGTTGTTTTGGGTTACTCCTGGCTCTGTGCTCAGAAATAACTCCTGACAGGCTCGAGGGACCATATGGGATGCCGAGGATTGAATCGGGTCCATCCCTAATCAGCAGTGTGTATGGCAAATGCCCTATCACTGTGTATTACTTAGGTCCTTGTCATCAAATTTAATTACTCTTCCCCCTAATTTCTCAGTCCAACTCCTCTCTTCTTTGTCAAGTTCCATTCAGACAATCTTACCTAGAGTTCAAGGCCCACCCAAACTATTTAGATCTCTGAGCTGTTGTGAAACATCAAAAGATTACTACTCTCTGACTTCCACAACTCAGAATGAACTTACAGAGTTATTATTTAAGTCACTTAGTTGAAAAGTACAGCTCAAAAAAGAAAAGAAAAAGTATAGCTCTTCCTTGATTTGAATGGGGTTATGTCAAAGATAAGTCCATCATAAATTGAAAATGCATATACTAGACTTAGCTTACATCTAGCTGCATCAAATCACATTAACTCATAACATAATCTAGCCTGTCTTAAATTTACTCAGAGCACTTACATTATCCTACATCTGGGCAAAATTATTTCATAGAAAGCTTATTTCATTGAAGACATTGAAGACCATATGATTCGTCAAATACACTAGAGTATCAGTTGTCTATTCTGATCACTTGACTGGGAGTTACAATTGACTTTCACTGCCCAATTGACTAGAAAGGATTGTATCATATATAGCCAGCCTGTGAAATGATGGGAACTCAAAAGTATGAGTTCCATATTTATTTAGATCACGTGTGTCTCAATTTAATGTCTAAAATCACAAATTGAACCATCATAAATGAAGTCTCTATACCATCTGTACTGGGACCTTAGAGCATTATAATTATTATACACTTATTATTACACTGTGAATTCATTGTGCCTTTGTATCTACGAATAACTTAAACCTGAAAATTGACCTTGACTGAAGCACCATATAATCAGAGCTCTCTATCTATATAACCTCTATAATGTTTCCTTTTTTTGTTGTTTTTGGGTCACACTTGGCAGCAGTCAGGAAGTTACTCCTGGCTCTATGCTCAGAAAATCACTCCTGGCAGGCACAGGGGGCCATATGGGATGCCAGGATTTGAGCCACCGTTCTTCTGCATAAAAGGCAAAAATGATAATTCTAAATAAAATACAATAATATTCCAATGATCTTCCTTTACTATGCCAATCTTATTTTATTAATCTCACCTAATGCCACCCTAGACCTGCCTCCCTAAATCCTAACTTCCTCTAGTTCCAGGAACTGGTCTTACTTTCTTCCACCCTCAGGGCTTAATGTGGGATATTCTTTCTATACTCCTTCATTAACTGCTTTTCTAATCATGTTTACCACAATTATTAATACTTGTTATATAATTTTATGAATAAGTTCTTTAAAATTTAGATGTTCTTCAAAATAGAAATGGTTAAATGATTGCACATTAGACAGTCATTAAAAAGAATAAGCCCCCCCTCAAAAGAGAGAGAGAGAAAGAAAGAGAGAGAGAGAGAGAGAGAGAGAGAGAGAGAGAGAGAGAGAGAGAGAGAAGAATAAGCCAGGACCAGAGGGACGGCACAATGGTAAGGCATTTGCCTTGCATGTGACCAACACAGGATAGACAGTGGATCAAATCCCAGCATCCCATATGGTCCCCCAAGTCTGCCAGGAGTGACTTCTGAGCACAGAGTCAGGAGTAACCCCTGAGCACTGCTGGGTGTGACACCCCCAAAACCAACCAAACAAACAATGAATAAGCCAGGGAGGACAAATCAATAGTAGTGTGGGGTAGGGCAGTGTGTTGTTTGCCTATGCCTGTCTGATCCTTGGCATCCTATTTGGTCCCTCCAAGCACCACCAGTAATAATTCCTGAATGCAGAACCAGAAGTAACCCTCCTGAGCATCACTGTGTGTGGTCCCAAAACCAACAGAGACGTGAAGGTCCAGAGAGGTAGAGGTAGTACAGAGGTTCATGCCTTAACCTTATGCAGTTGAATGCAGTATTCCAATGGGTTCTAACCAGATCTCATTAGAATCCTAGCACTATAGGATCCCTGAGCATAGAACCAGAAGTAATCCCTGAGAACTGCCAGTGTGGGCCCCAACTCTACCTCTCCACCCAACCTCATTTAACCATAGCAGTATGTTTTGTCATGGATAAATATCTAATACATGTTGCTAGCAACAAAAAAGTCACAGTATACAATGGAACGTGTAATTCTATTCACATTTTAGCAAGTACAGTCCTATTTATCAAAACAAAGTCCATACTAAGTGAACATAAAAATTCTCCTGATGATTTCTTATTGGGGGAAGGGGTATTATTCCTGGCTTTGCACTCAGAAATCATTCCTGGTAGACTTGGGGGAACCTTAAAGGGACCATATGGGGTGCAGAGTACTGAACCAGAGTTCAATCTAGGTTGGCTGCATGCAAAGCAAACACCCTACTGCTGTACTATCACTCTGGGAAATCTCCCAATGATTTCACACTAATTTAAACAAGAATCCAGAAGGACAAAGACATTATTTTTCCTACGATTCATTCTTATTTTCTGTGAAAAATTTAAAGCAAGTGTGGGATTATTTAATAACTTCATATCATACTCTATCTCTTAAATGATGCAAATTGATGTTCTTCTAGGGAAACATAATCTTTCAAAGAAATATCAAGAATTTGAGACAGTTTACCTAACACCTTCTTTAGTTAAGCAGGTGACAGTTGGGTTAACCCTGAATACTAAAATTTGCAGAAAAATGCTTATTGTCCAGACCTGGAGCACAACTTCTGAGAGGGCATTGTCTGGTCATGTTATCAATTGGTGACATGCCCATGGATATCATCTTGGTTAGGATCTTCTCTTCTTGGAGGGAGATTCCAGTCAAGAGATCTATTTTACTAGTTCCTAGACATAAAGGCTATAAAGACATAAAAAAGAGAGGGTAAGGGGGGTGAGACAAACAAAAAGTGCAAGAATAAATTAAATAGGATAATGAAAATGAGAAAGGAAAATGAAAAGGACAGGAATGGGAGAAAAAAACAGAGGTGGAGAGAAGAAAGAAGAGAGAAGAGGTGAACAGAAGAAGAGTTATCATTCTTCACTAATAGCTCACACTTAATAAATGTTTAATAAATGTACCAATAGGGGCCGGGCGGTGGCGCTGGAGGTAAGGTGCCTGCCTTACCTGCGCTAGCCTAGGACAGACCGCGGTTCGATTCCCCGGTTTCCCATATGGTCCCCCGAGCCAGGAGCGACTTCTGAGCGCATAGCCAAGAGTAACCCCTGAGTGTCACTGGTGTGGCCCAAAAACAAAATAAAAATAAAAATATGGGAGCCGGGAGGTGGCGCAGGAGGTAAGGTGCCTGCTGCCTCGCCTGCGGACCACGGTTCGATCCCCGGTTCCCATATGGTCCCCTGTGCCTGCCAGGAGCGACTTCTGAGCACATAGCCAGGAGTAACCCCTGAGCGTCACTGGGTGTGGCCCCCCCCCCCAAAAAAAAATAAATAAAAATAAAAAAAATAAATGTACCAATCATCATGCCAATTGTCTAAGTACTGAACCTGTTTTTTCTTTGCTTTGAATGATTATAGAATATGTTTTCTACTTAGGAGAAATGGAATACAAGGCATAAAGATTTGAATGAGATTCTAATGTTTTTCAGTTTGATATTCGAGCACTTGTAACTTTGGGATTGTATATATGTCTGAGTTTGGGGCCACACTAAGGGGAATCAATCACTCCTGGCAGTGCTCAAGAGAATATATATGGTGCCAGTGATCAAACCAAAGTCAGTCATGTGCAAAGCAAAAAGCTTTTACTACCTCTCAGACCTAATCAGTTTCCTATTTTCACTCAGTAACAGGCATTTCTCAACATTACAAAGGTTCCATTCCTGTTATTGGAAGTCTTAGATCAAATCTTCTTTCCAAACTACCAACCACTCTCTTGCTCCTTTTTTCCTTCCTCCTCCTCCTTTGCGTCTGTCTATCTCATTCTATACCATTGTTCTGCTCTGTCTCTTTTCCAAATTATCAAATTATCCTATGGTCAAAGGTATGCGGTCCCATGTATTCCTCTCAGTTTGTGGTAGGACTAATTTGTTAATGGGTTTTTGGAAGAAAAGTGTCTAATGTCCTCTTCTAATTGAATATGACTGCTTCAGAATGACCGTGCCTGAGGCCAGCTCTTCCTGTCCCCAAACCTTCATAATAAGCTCTTGTCATCCACCCTGGGGTCCTGACCAGAACCATCTGCAGTAATGACCTTGGAAGATTTACTGTAGATTCCCCTCCCCAAAAAATATAGGGAGGGAGGAAGGGGGATTAGCCCAGCT
>PVKC010052908.1:0-10203 GCA_004027635.1 Crocidura indochinensis
TAAGTGTACCACACAGCTGGAAAAGGAGGCTGCAGAGAGGAAGCAAATGTCCAAGTGCCTTCGTGGGAGAGCTCCAAGTTTCCACGAGTCCTAATCCTTCCGTCATAACTCAAGCTCCTGGGCCTGGAGCTGACGGCCGGCCCCAAGGTCCCATGATGTAGTAGCCGATGGCAGCCAGGCTTTCTCTCGGTGGATGCGACATGTTGGCACACCCCTCCAGCAGGCTGGAGCCCGGGTTTCCACATGACTGGGCAGAAAATCTCCACTGAGCTCATCTGTCCAAGGGCTCATCTGCAGCTGTTGGGGTCCAGGGAAGGGGTCAGGGGTGCATGAGTTCTGTGAAATCCATGGCTTCCCAGAAAGCTTGCAGCGAGCCAGGGGCCAGCATAGAGGCCTTTTCATGGCATCTGGGCTAGCATGGCCTTTGCCCCTTCAGCAAAGGACCATTTACTTTTTTCAATGCATCCACTTTCCATTCATTCATACATTGATTCACACGCATTCATTCTCTTTAAGGTGCAAATGGCATGCACTTTTTTTTAAAACTTTATTGATTGATTGATTGACTGATTGGTTTTTGGGCCACACCCAGTGTCATTCAAGGATCACTCCTGGCTCTGTGCTCAGAAATTGCCCCTGGCAGGCTCGGGCACCATAGGGGATACTGGGAATCAAACCCAGACCCTCCCTGATCGGCCTCATTCAAGGCAAACGCCCCACTGCTGTGCCATTTCTCCTGCTCCAAAGCATGCACTGTGAATGAAAAAAATCACCCCAATTTATAGGCTAAGAGCAGGTAGGGTACTTGCCTTGTAGATGTGGGTTTAATCCCTGGCATCCCATATGGTCCCACACATCCTGCCAGGAATGATCTCTGAGCACAGAATCATGAGTATGTTCTGAGCACTGCTGGGTGTGGCTCCCAAAATCAAAAATATGTTTTCTAGTTTATACTTTCTGAGAAGGTTCCCAGAAATCCACATGGCCCCTGTCCTGGAGAGCAGCAAGTGCTTTGAAAGAGACTGTTTCTTGCTTCTGAGATTCTAAGAACCAGTTTTTTTAACACTATACTCCTGGGACCAAACTGCTCAATCCAGTTGGGCAGGAGATGATGTCTCCATCTCTCACATAACTCAATATATTTTCATAGGAATAGACTTTTGGGTCTTTAGTATATACATCTTCTTTTTAGTTTTTTTGGGGTGGTCAGGAGAAGGGGTGCACACCCAGGGGTTATTCAGAGGTTACTCCTGGGTCTGCACTCAGAAATCACTTCTGGTGATGCTCGGGGGATTTCGGGGATCAAACCCAGGTGGGCCACGTGCAAGACAAATGCTGTGCTATTGCTCCGGCTCCCTAGAGCTTGTGTTTTAGTAAAAGATTCTTTGTCTTTTTATTATTGGATTGTAAGCATTCTTTAGGTGTTCTGCATACAAATTCCTCTTCAGCTCTACATCCAGTATAAAAGATTGGTCAATATTTTCTCCCATTCTCAATGGGCCTTTCACTTTCTTTATGGTGGCTTTTGAAGTATAAAAGTTTTTCATTTGAGGGTCAGAGACATAGTGCAAACGTTAAAGCACTTGTCTAACATGTGACTGAGGTCAGCTAGGACCCTAGGTCGAATCCTGGCAACCCATGTGAGCCCACTCATGATAAGTGAGCCCTGAGTACCGCTGGCTATGGCCCCAAACCAAAAAATACTTTTAAAGAGTCATTTATCAATTTGGGGGTTGTTGTTGCTCAGGCTCTTGGTATCATACTTCAGAATAATTTGTAAGTCATTTTAATAAATATATATATCCTCCCTCCTGAATCATATAGTTTCTGCTTGGGCATTTACAACTTTCATCCATTTTGGAATCAATTTTGTATATGGTGTGAGTGAGGGATTGACTCCATTCTCAAGCATGTGCATTTCCATTGTCCCGGGGACATTCTTGTAAAGCTCGGGAGTCTGGGGGGCCCTGTGGGTGATTCTTGGCCCAAAGGCCTTTGGTTCAGCTCAAGGGCCCACGGGTGCTCAGGCCCTAAGTGACAGAGTTACCCATCCCTGCTGTCATACTGGAGATGCCCAGAACCATGTCCAGTAGGACTTGGGGGCCTTTGGGCTGTCCCTGGGTGTTAGGTTACACCTTATTTTACCTAAAACCAAGATCAACCCTGGTTCCTTTGTATGTTTGTTTCCAACTTGATTTTACCCCAACACAGAGATTGTCTTCCTTGCAAACCTGGGCGGGACTGGCTCAGCATAGCCTGAGCTATCTATCCTTACACTGTCTTTACTGCCCCACCCAGGGGCGATCTTTGGACTCTGACAGGCATTGGGGAGATATAAGGTAGAGACTGCCAGATTATATGTGTTTCACCCTCAGCCTGGTTTGGTTTATTTCATGAGTGACCCTGATTCAGACTTGTTCACCTGGGGTTGGAGATATGACGCATGGGGTGCTTTTACTTATGAATGGGGTGCTCCGGGCACTGTGGATTGCCGGGGATCACAGACAAGTCACACCCAGACTGTTCAATACCCAGAGAAAGGTTTTGGCTTCTTGTCAATATCACACCCAAGTTTTCCTGAACTCAGTGAGAGCTGTGGAAGACAACACATGGCAGACGTGGGTAAGATGGCTTATTACCCTCCCACTCCAGTGTGCAGTGGGGTTGGGGTCTCAAGCCCTGGACAAATGACTCAAAGGTTGTGATCACATTTATCTTTTTTTTTTTTCTTTTGGTTTTTGGGTCACACCCGGCAGCGCTCAGGGGTTACTCCTGGCTCCATGCTCAGAAATTGCTCCTGGCAGGCACGGGGGACCATATGGGGCACCGGGATTCGAACCAATGACCTTTTGCATGAAAGGCAAACGCCTTACCTCCATGCTATCTCCCGGGCCCCCACATTTATCTTCTGAAGCTGAGTTCCAGGGTGTCCTTTCAGGGCAGAGCAGATCAAAAACAATCTGCAGAAAAGTAAAGCTTGGTCCCCCAGGTCCCCAACCGGAGAGATGTGAAGGGCATGTGATCAAAGGGGAGAAAACAGTTGCTCTCCACTGCCCAGGCTCTGGGATCCCTTTTCTCTTCCTTATCAGGGGCCAGTCCAGGTGATTGCTGGCAAACTTCAAGGGCTATTGGGGGTGGTGGAGCCAGCACCTAGATAGAGCGAGCACAGATGGGACCTAGCAAATCTCAGGGACGAACGTTTAACCCTTGTTTGCCCTACAGTGTGCAATGCGACTGGAATTTTCTTGACTAATGCAATGTTGTGATCATGTCTGCAGAGGAGGATGTAGCCGCAGATGGCTTTAGACTCGGGCCTCCAGAATTCACATCATATGCCCTCCTTGGAACTATCCCCTAACCCAAGAGTGCCTCTTCTTTTTAGCTTTATTGTAAAACAGAGTCAAGGGGCCCGGGAGATAGCATGGAGGTAAGGCGTTTGCCTTTCATGCAAAAGGTCATCGGTTCGAATCCCGGTGCCCCATATGGTCCCCCGTGCCTGCCAGGAGCAATTTCTGAGCATGGAGCCAGGAGTAACCCCTGAGCACTGCCGGGTGAGACTCCCCCCCCCCCAAAAAAAAAAGTAAGTAAAAAAACAGAGTCAAGCCATTAAACTTTTATTTTTTTAATCCAGCGGTGATTAGCTGCTTACATTCATATTTGTAACATCTTGGTAGACAGAGCTTTCTCATATCAGAAGTGGGTTTTTATCTTGAAATTGCAAAACCTCAACTTCTGGTCATTGAGACTTAGTGATCCTGGAGAGGATCTCCCAATGCCAACGAGGAAATTCTGAGATTTCATTTTGTTTTTTTGGACCACACTCAAGAGTGCTTAGGGATTACCCCTGGCTCTGTGCTCAGACATCACTCCTGGCAGGCTCAGGAGACCATATGGGATGCTATGGATCCAACCCAGGTCAGCCATATGCGAGGGAAATTCTCTAACTTGCTGTGCTATCACTCTGGCCCCAAATTTTGAGAATTCTAAGGGGAGGTGGGCAAGGAGGTAACTCCTCAGTCCTGGTCCATCCCTTCCCCCTTCCCACACACATATTCCCTGCCATGTTCTGCTATTACCCAAAAATGTTTTGATGGAATAACTGTGTATTGGAGAATTAAATGTGGCTGAATTCCTCACCCACTGAGTAGTGAGCCTGTGCGTCTTTGTCAGATAGTTGTATCTGAATTTCCTTTCTCTAAGAAATCATCTACTCATAGCCAGTTCTTGCTGCTTTTTCACTACTTGTGGAAACAGACTTTATACTCTCAAGCCTCCATCTGTGACACCAAGTTCAGTGTCGTGGCCACTGTGCCCTGCGTCTTCTGTGATTGCACGGAGCCTTTGGTATTCTTGGGCTGGCTATCTTTGATTCCAGAAACAACATGAATCTTTTTCTGACTGTCCCTGTTGAGGTCATTCTTAGAAGGTCCTTCTCTGCTGTTTCTCTTGGCTCGGTACCAAGTCAGCTTTATCAAGGGATCATCGTGTTAAGTTCAGGTGACCTAGAGCTGCTTTTCATGAGCTCAAGACCATAAATCATATCAAACACCGATAACCCCCCAAACCATAGCGATTCACATACCAGATTGCCCCTGCTGGCTCGAATGGAATCACAACACTGCTCGGGCCCCAACCCTGGGAACTGCTGGAGGCCTGGTTTTTGTCCCCCACTCCCGCCCTGCTTTCCCAGCATCTCAGGTCAAGGGCCCATTCCACGACCTTTGGGGTGTCTGGTTTCTCTCACTTCGCAGCCGTGCAAACAGCGGGTCATGCCTTTCGGGCCTGAGACTCTCTCCTCTGTGCTGTCTTGCTCAGAATGCTGTGTCCTAAGGGCTATCCACCACTTGTGGGGGTGAGGGTAGGGGAAGGGGGGTTAGGGGTGAGGGTGGTGGAGAGGAATGTATAAGTGTCTGGGTCTGCAGTTACAAAGAAATTAACCCTGAATATCACATGCAGGGCCTTGGGGGTGCTGGGACGTCCCATAGGGCATTACCTGTGCCCCCAGAAAGAGGGACTGTCCCATCTTATAGCTCACGAGGCCTGGGGTTGTCGCTGTTGTGACAGCCACTTTCACTGCTCATGCTTCTGGATGCTTCCTCTCCTTTTCATTGGGAATTCTCAGGGGGTCTGTGGAGTCAGGCAGGTCTGTGAGTGTTTGTGGGGTATATTCTTGGCTGCTGAGAAACGAGGGTCTGTCTCACTTGTCTGTCTAGCTTTGGGAATCACTGTTTTTAGACTTTTAGACAGGCCTAGGTGTTTCCTGCCATCTGTGAGTGATGGGGCTTTTCACGGCTGGCAAACATTCTTAATATTTTCTATATTCTGGGGCTCTTATGCCTCATCGATGCTGCCTGGCAAGCCCTCTCCCAACCCCATGCACCAAGGAGCCCTGATAAAGTGTCTGTTTTTCTCACTGTCTCTGCGGTCATGCATTGAGAAGGGTGCTATGGTTCCAGATGGGTGATCGCTGGAAATTGCCATCAAGCTGGCAGATACTCTCAGGCAGTGTGAATGAATGGTAGAGCTTTGCGTGGTGTTGGCTGTCCCTGTGTGTGACTTCAGCACCCACACTAAGTGGCAGGTGGACCCCAGAGCACAGAACCTCAGAGGCAGCAAAGGCTGAATGCACAAGCCACTTGAGCCACGGCCTTGGAGGTACCCACATGCTGCCTCGTGTTGGTTATTTTCCAAACCCTGAGTTGAGGGGCACTGCCAGGCCTTGATACAAATGTTATCCATGGACCTGCACAAACACGAGAGAACCTTTGATTCTTGGAGGCTGAGGACCATTCTGGGGTTTTGTTCCCTTAGTACCACTGGGGAATTGGGCTGGGGGGGCAGAGTTGCTGTATCTCCTCACCCCACAATGAACCCTGGTTTTGTTTGTTTATTTGTTTGTTTGTTTTGTTTGGGGGCCGTCCCTGGCAATGCTCAGGGCTTGCCTCTGACTCTGCACTCAGGAATCTTTCCTAGAGAAGGACTCAGGGGATCCCTGCTATGGGATGCCAGGGATCAAACCTGGGTTGCAGTGTGCCAGGCAAGAACCGTCCCCACTGTATTGCTGCTCCCCGTTCAACATTTTTATAGTGGCAAAAGGGAAGTTCCCTTGTGCCCCGAGTGCAGTCTTGGTGCTTGGTGGGCACATGCCATAGCAGAGCACAACCTCGTTGGCACCAATAATGCCACAGTGCAGCAGACCGGCTGCAAGAAAATTCTCTCCACTCAAGACTTCGAGGATGCTTCCGGGTCCCCATTCGAGACCATGGTCATCCCTTTTTCTGAACGGTGACTTGTCTGTCAGGCCGTAGCCTTGTCGGGCAGAGACCCAACCCCAGTGCAGTTGGCCTTCTCAGATCTAGGGAGTATCGGTTTCTAGTCCCCCCCCTCCTCAGTGGGCTTGGGATGGGCTGTTTGGGGGCAGGAATTCCTGACCCCCATACTCTTCATGCCTCATCACATCACCTTTCAGCCCCCGGCCACGATGAGTCAGGCCTCAAGATCAATTATCTTGTGAGCGATAAGATCAAGAGGAGATGCCTAATTCTATTTTCTCTAACCCTTGTGCTTCTTTGAGACTAAACAGCCAGAGGGCTGTTGGGTGTCACGTGTGTTTTCTCCTTCCCAGAAACTGGGGCCTGTCTGTCAGGGGCTGGGAGCGACTGGCTGGCACTCTGGGCCTCAGCAGAGGCATCTGGACCGCCTCTTCCCTGTTCACCGGCGCCCGGCCGGGCCATCTGGCTGCCCAGGGCACAGTGGTGGAAACTGTTCTGGGTGTAACAGGGGTTCCCATATAGGAGAGGCCAGCTGTTGGGCTCTGGGCCCCATGACCCCTGAGGGCCTGTCCCGATTCCTGCCTGAGACTCCATTGCTCTGAGCTTCCTCTGTGTCCCTCCAGGGCACCTCATAGGCCTGTGTGCCCACTCAGGTCTCAGTCTTAGACTGTGGGGTCTCTGGAACTGAGGCCTCTTCAAGCAGGACCTTGTTCGTGTGGGCTGAAGTAACTGTGGGTCTGTGTGGGATTGCACACAGCAGCATTGTACTGGGGGGCGGGCATCCTGGGACCAGGGCAGGTTCCTATGAAAGCAGATTTTCGATTAATAATCGATTGTTAGGCTGTAGTGATAGTCCAGTGGGGCCGTTGCCTTGAGTATGGCCGATCCCTGACACAATATCTGGTCCCCTGGGCTCCCACAGGAGGGATCCTTGAACACAAAATGAGGGTTGCCCCAAAACAACTAAACAGAACAGAAGTGGGCTTCTTTTCTCCTCAGAGCCTCATCCCAGCTATCCTCTCATTTAGTCCCTGAACTTTGGGCCCCGTAGTGCGTGGTGGTGTGAGCAACTGTGCAGAGCAGACCTGGGTCATTCCCATTAACAGATAGCCAGGGACTCCCATAAGGAGCAGTCCTGGAGCATTGTAGGAACCCCAGGAAATGTCTGGGATCAGGTGGTAGGAATAGGTAGCTCGCTGGAGTACAGATGTGAAGCTATTTGGCACCTCAAAGGACAAAATACATCCAAGAAAGTGGCAGCAAGAGGAACCAGAGCGGTGGCGCAAGCGGTAAGGCATTTGCCTTGCATGTGCTAATCTAGGAAGGACCACGATTCGATCCCCCTGCGTTCCGTGTGGTCCCCCAAGTCAGGAGCGATTTCTGAGCACATAGCCGGGAGTAACACCTGAGTGTCACCGGATATGACCCCCCCCCCAAAAAAAAGAAGAAAAAGTGGCAGCAAGAACAGGAATGGGACCCGAGGGTGCAGCCAGTCGGTCCAACTGCTCAGAAGAGGGATGTTTGTGAGGGCACAGACAGGGATAGGAGTGACACAGTCAGTCCTAACAAGAATACTTCACAGAGCTGTGGAGGCCTCAGCTGCCCCAGCAGGGCAGGAAGGAGACAAAGGTTGGCTGTGAGGCTGTGTGGCATCATTTCTTCTGAGGTTTTCTCCAAGATGTTCTGGTGCTTGGCTCCGGCAACCGCCGCCTCCTGCTCTGTCTGGCCTTTGCCTCAGTCTCTCCCCGCATCTCTCTCCCTGCTTCATCTGTCTGCTACTCTTTCCTCCCTCACAAAGTCAACCTGCACCCGTGGGTGCTTTCTGTTGCCTTGGCCCTGCTTCAAATGAAGAGAGAAGGGCCACTCTTGGCATCGGGGGCCCATGGGTGACCCCAGGGTGGCTCGTCACTATCAGCGGCTCCCCTGGACCCGGCTTCCTGTCTGGGCACTCCCACCCAGGCTGCACAATGCACCATTGTTCCCTCTACTCTGAGAAGCTTCCTCAGGACGTGAGGCCTGCTCAAGTGGCGCAGATTCTAGGGTCCAGCAAGGATGTTTTTCTCCAGAGAAAGCTGAGCCCTGAGAGCAGTGGAGTGTCTGGCTGGGCTCCCACTCAGGGGGGCCCGTGATCTCTTGGGAAGGTTCCTGGTTTCTGAGACCCAGACACTGGGAGCTGCCCAATATCCAGAGACCCACAGTAGCGCAGATTCTGTCTCCCGACTCTGTTTCAAGTGCTCCTTTTCAGGTCCTGTCCTACCCCCTCTGACTGAGATGTACCCACCAGTGCCAGGCTGGACTCAAGAAGCCCACAGCACACTTGGCACCCCTCAACCCTACTCTGGGCCAACTCCAGCCTCTCTCTCTCCCGCCCTAGAAGTTGCTGACAGGAAAGAGTTGGGTCCTCCAACCCCTGCAGGCAGTCACCGGCTCAGAGATTCCGAGGGGCCTGTCCAAAGTGGGGGACAAGCTGCAGGGGGCTCAGGCCTAGTTTTGGCTCTTGGCTACCTCTTGACTGCCTACACTTCAAAGGGAAGGGGAACGCTATTATCATCTTAGGGACAAGAATCTTCTTTAGGGGCCCGGGAGATAGCATGGAGGTAAGGCGCTTGCCTTTCATGCAAAAGGTCATCCGTTGGAATCCCGGTGCCCCATATGGTCCCCCGTGCCTGCCAGGAGCAATTTCTGAGCATGGAGCCAGGAGTAACCCCTGAGCACTGCCGGGTGTGACCCAAAAACCAAAAACAAACGAAAAAACAAACAAACAAACAAAAAAAACTTCTTTAGGAAGGATCTAAGTGGATCAATCGGCCTAAGACTTAGCATGAAAGTCACTTAGTTTGCATGTGACCAGCCTGAAATGGGTCCCCAGCACCAGCAAGGGGCCCCCAAGCTCTACCAGGAGTGATCTGTGAGCACAGAGCCAGGACTAAGTCCTGAGTACCACCAGGTATGACCCTTCTCAAGTAAGTCAAACTTGGGTAGGAGGGACATAGGGACTCTTGGGAATAGAGCACAATTTCTCCGGGCTCAAGAGCCCCCTCTCCGGATTTGCCCACACCGGGGAGGCCCTGCAGAAGGCAGCCTTCCAGTCACCCTCAGTCAAATGCTCTTTTGCTGCTGGGGGGGGGGGTGGCCTGTGCATGAGTAGGGGGTGTGTGGTACCCATCATCCTTGGCAGGGGGCAGCGGCTGCAGACCCCAGATATAGTCTTCCAGAACATTCTCTTGTGGGGGGACTCTGGCCCCCAAGTCCTTACCCTCTAGAGTTGGAGCTTCTAAACGCTCTGATAACCTTGCTGGCCAACCCTGAGCACTGCATGGAGATAGTGAAAGGATTTAATGAGCTAAAGTTCCAGGCAGCCCTGAACCCACTCGTGGTGCTGGCCTTGATAAAATGGCTGTTTTCTTCCTAATGGCACAGTCCAGGAACCTGAGGGCTTCAAGGCAACTTCACAGCTCCGGCCTCTGGAAACATTGGGCCAAATTCAAACATGCATTTCTCTTATCACAAGCATGAAAACTGCATCTTTTTGAGGCTGAGGGACCCATGGGACCCGGGAAGTAATGCCTTAGGATGCAAATACTGAGAAGCAGAATCACTTTGTAAAGCCTGGATTGGTAGGCTCATCCTGGGAAATTTAACCAACTGAGGGACACCCACTCCCCTGACCCTCGTGCCCTTGAACAAGAAGCTTCTCTAAAGAACCCAGGTAAATCAGAGTAAGTGGACAGCTGAATACCACCCCCTGACATCCAAATGAATCGACTTTAAAAAGAATAAGACTCTCAAATAATAACCATGGGGATGAAAATAAAAGGGGGTAGGAGGGCTGGTGTGGTAAGGTTTTGTGCTTCTTTTTTTTTATTATTTGTTTTCTTTCTTTTATTTTTTGCATAGGCACAGTAAGTATTGGGGGAAATTAGAAAGGGTA
>PVKC010052909.1:0-10199 GCA_004027635.1 Crocidura indochinensis
CTTGAGGGACAAAGTAATTGTACATGGGTTCTGTTTTATTTTTCTTAATATTCTTTGGTTGAAAATTCATTGTTAAGATATCAGCAATGGGACTTATGTGAGTTCTGTTTATGGGTGATAATCTTTCCATTGTAACTTTATTTGTCCTCTTTCTTTGCATCTTTGTTCTCATAATTAAAAATAAAAAATTAAAAAAAAGTAATCTGATGCATATTAATGTTATACATTAAATCATGTAATAATCCAAGAAAGTTAATTTAGCAAAATAGAGTCTTATCACTTTATATGAAACTTCTGTCTGGAGGGATGGTTACCTTTTTATTGAAAAGATGTAATGCTGACCCTAATTATCCCTTCAAAACTATATTCTATTCAAGTATTTATACTTTATATTCCCAGGGAATTAGTTTTCCAGCCCTTGTTGTATTGTTTAATTTATAATGTTTAGCATGATGTATAGAGCATCATACATTTATTCAATGCTCAACTGGAAAATTTCCTTCTATTACTTCTACTATGAAAATCCATATTTAACTTTGAATCATTTATTGACCTTGGCATCAGAATCTATGAGCCTATTGTGCAGAAACATATCAGCCAAAATTGTTTCTAAATGATGAAATTAATCCAACCTGTATTTGCAGGGTGGTCTTTATTATAAATTTGTAGAACTTGTAACCAGATTGTGATTTCTTTTCTTAATAATTCTCAGTAGAGAAGATTGAAGTAATACACAACAAATTTTTTCTATAAATTTCTTATATCAAAATGGAGGTTTAGAATCAATGCATATATTCACATTTACTTCTATGATGATACTATTAAACTATATAATAGAAATATGCTGAGGAATAATTTACAATTTTGTAGTCATAGAATAAATGTAAGTATATTGTTATATCTCATTATCCTTTTTATTCATATAAAATTAAATATAAATATACTTCTGTCTTTTATGTAGGTTTATCATAAACCAGAAATAATTTGCTTTCCTCGCTAATGTGTGTATTTTTCTTCAGCAAGATCCAGGTCAGGGCATATGTGGTTTAAATGAATTCTGATTCATATATATTAACTCAAAGTTCCAGTATAACTTATAACTTAGGCAACCTTTGGCATATTATTTCAATGCTTTCTAGTCTATTTCTTCCTTGACATGCAGATAGTAATATCAATAGCATAGAATTTTGAAATGATTAAAAATTTGTTTTTGTTAAAAATCTAGGAGTAGAAAATCAGAGATAAATAAATAAGAAGTCAGTCTCATTGAGGATAAGGGGCAGTTTCTGATCTACTGTGTTTTTGTGACACTTACTATAACAGAGCAGAAATGAATTTTCATCCTGTCTAAAATTCCCAATTACACTAAATGACACTCTGTTTGTGATTTTCTGTACATATCTTTCTTGCTTTGCCCCCAACCTTCCTCTGCCCACATTTTATATGTAATATATAAATATGTGTCAGAATAATACCAAATTCATATGATATCCAAATCTGGATGACACTAAAATAAGTCAAGTTAATAAAAATACTGAATTTTATGTGATTTTTAGACACTGAAATTTTGTGAATTATTTAAAAGAAAAATGCACAAAGCATTTTTTGCTAGATGTTATGGTGCCTTTGAACATATCACAAGTAAGAAATCATCAGACACAACCTACCTGTTTCTATTTATCCATGTTTCCTATTCTTTGATTAAAATCCTCTGCAACTGTCTTTATCTGAGCAGCATTTTATCTAAATGTTTTTGTTAAAAAGTACTCTTTTACTGATTGAAACAACTTTGTCATAACATTTAAAATTGTTTTAATAATTCAGATTAGGTCTTGCTATTCGTGGATCACTGAAATTCATTCTTTGGTAAATCAACTTAGTGTGATTTTGGCTATATTTTTTTATTAATTCTCCAAAGACCGTAATATTCTTGAGTTAGTTTAATTATCAAAGACTTGGCTAATTTCTTCTGGAGCTTTCAAAGTGTTGTGACTCCAAATATTAACATTTGCCTTATGCCTTTACTTTATATTCAGCCTAGAACTTAAGTGTAGCTACTACAAAACTAATTCTAAGATTTTAAGGACTAATTGAAGATCACCTCCTTTTTTATTTATTTCAGTCTTGTTGGCAACAAACAAGAAATGCTGCAGGCAGCCTACCTGAAAAATCTTAACATTATCAGTTTGCCAGGGAATGAAAGAGTTGATGTGCTAAGTCAGAAATAAATAGCTCCATCAGACCACTTTCTCTACACTTAAGCCATGCTAAAATTCTTATGAATTTCTGATCCCAATCTGCTTTACAAAATGACTTAGAGTGGCCTACTTGCTTTTGGAAGAGACAGGTTAAATTCCCTGAATAGCTTAGCTCATTTGAAACTGCTATTCAAATATTCTAAACTGCCACATCACATCCTCATATGAAATACACTTTTGCCCTTTCCTATAAATTTTGTATAGCAGAATACAACATTATTCATCAGGTTTCTTTCTCTCTCTCTCTCGCTCTTGCTCTCTCTCTCTGTGTGTGTGTGTGTGTGTGTGTGTGTGTGTGTGAGTGAGTGAGTGAGTGAGTGTGTCTTCTTGAGATAATAACATCCTTAGGGCATTATAAGGGAAGACATGTATCCAAGCTCTTATAATCCCCAGGAGTGTGATTGCCTTGTGGTAATTATACCCTCCTTCTAAGATGTTTTATACTATTATTATGGTGTATTTTGGTGCCTTGTTGCTCAAATATGACATAGATATCTGATAATGTAATTACCTCACTCTATCATGCTTTAATAAATAATATAGAGGTATAGTTGCTGTAGTTAGTCTGTCTAAGGAGACCAAGCTTCAAAAGGGAAAGAATCAAGTTTTACTAAGAGTAATTTGATAAGCCAAAGGTAAGCAAAAGATAGATTAACAATAGATATTTTTCCATGAATGATTGAACAAAGCCTGTAAGGCAGGGTATAGATATAGATATAGATATAGATAGAGATAGAGATATAGATAGAGATATAGATAGAGATATAGATATAGATAAAGGCTCCATCTCCAGTCACCTAGACAATGAGTTACCCATCAAAGTGTGAACATTTGGCACTTAGGTGTCTTTTAAAGCAAGAAGCCTGAGTTTTGATGCTCCTTTTTCCCAGACTTATCCCTGAAACTAACAGAATTGTTTTAAATGTGAATCAATACATTTTTGAATTGTTGGCTGTTATACAAAAAATAAGTATCCTGTAGTCATTGAGTAAATAACATCTAATGGTTAGTCTCACACCCTTTTTTGATTATTTATTCTTTTCTTTTTAGCTATTACAATTCTGGATCTGTATTAATTAGTGCTTAGCAGACGATTCTGGTTGTAATAAAGAGCATCATTATAGTTATAGAGAACTTTTACTTTACAAGATACTCTTGTTTCTTAGTTATGGAATATTCTTTAGAATATCACTATGTTAGAGACCTTCATTAAGTGAAAATAATATAAGTAATGTTTAAGTCTGTTCGCTCAGAACCAAAAGGAAAAAGTAATATGTGAATTACTAAATTCCATGATACATGTACTAAAAATATATTTGGCAAAACAGGTGAACCAGCATATATTGAACATTGTGTTCGATGCTATGCAATACAAATTGAGAATAGAATCTGATACAAAATTAGTTTTTTAAGGGTATGGAATAAATTAACAAATTAGTAAAGGAGTAATTCAAAAGACTGAGGAAATAAAATTCTAATTCATTTGGATAAAAACTAAATAGTTTAATTTTACAAAATCATACACAGTGATCTTTTAAATTCTATATGGTGCTATTATGAGATCATTATTTCATTGCTTTCTGTTGTAATGTGATTGACAAAATAACAATATATATCCCAAAAGAACATACAAAAATTAAAATTTATTTTAAATAGAGAATGAAGGAAAAAGTATAATCAGCAAAATTTAATAAAAATATCCATAAGCAACTTTGTCAGCCTAGATCTTGTAAATTAAAATATTGAACTTCTTCTGTACAGTGAAAGGCAAATTATAGTTATCTGTTATCCTATGTAAGTCATAGGACTAGAACTTGATTTGCATTTTTAAAAAGAATTAAAAATCAATGTGTATTTTTAAAATGTTGACTCAGTGTTATATGTGCTATACAAAGATATGTTTATATATACATATACACACATAAGACAGATCAGAGGACACAAGAGGGGTAAGTGCTTTTCAAAGAGTGGTACAATGCTTCTTTACTATTGTGACTAAATGTCACATCTATAGTTATATCTAGTGACTTACAAAATAAATGTAACTGATCTTGGTTGGTATATTGCTACTATTAACAAGACTGTGGTAAGGCAAGACTCAATTATTATTTAATTATCAATGAGTTATCAATAATCAACAATCAATAACTAAAATTATTAGTAATTAATTAATAATTGATAGATGTTTGGTTATCAATCACTAATATTTAATTATCCCCCTTCAATCTTATATATTTGCATATTTGCTCCCTATAAATGAAACTGGAATATGATATAACATTTGGTTTATTTAATTGATTATAAATTTTAGTTCTGCAGAAATATAGAAGTTGTCATAATCAATTTTGGCCCACTCTTATTTGGAGTTTAATATTGAAATTTATAGTCATATGGTAAACATATCAGATGCTCATATAAGGTGTCAGTAAGTGTTCTTTTCCTTCATTATTAATAACAGGTAAATGGCTATATATGCAAATTAGGTGATATTTTGTCAGATAGTAAAATCATTAGTAGAAAACTGACTGATTTAATAAAGTGATTTATAAAAGTAGTGAACTATAGTGCTCTGATAATAGTTGTTATGGTGAAGAATCAAAAATCATAATAAAACTTCATTTAGGGGCCAGAGAGAGTACAGCAGCAGTGCGTTTGCCTTATGTAACATTGAAATCAAATTTTCCTAAGGTATCATTATATTTTTATAACACAATACATATTGGTATATACAATTGGTATATAACACTGTATGTAAATGAATATACCACTGAAGGAAAACACCTGCAGTTTTATCATTGTCCTTTATTAAAGAAAAATCTCCAAATAGCAATTCTAATGATCAGTTAAGGGCAGTGTCATCCCATTGGCTAGCTTTTTCTATTACATGAATTTCTGATGATAGAAAGTTTCATTTTATCCTCCTGAATCAAATTCACTAAATCTTTGTCATTAAAAAGCTACATTACTTATTGATTAAGTATTATAACACACAGAACACTGGAAGATTGACCAGAACACTCATCTCTGCTGCTTTTATATCAAAATAATAATTAAATATCAACATCATGTTCTCAGATAACTTTTAGAGGCTGACTTGGTTCAAAAGAAATAAAAGAGAAGGAAATAACTTCTAACTATTCTATAATCTAAATAGTCACAAAGTTGCATATGAAAATTTTCTATGAAAATACCTCATAAAGTTTCTAAATTATGACCCAGGAAAGCGTTTGAGCCTTATAAAATTATTTAGCCATGGAAAATATATGACCTTCCATGCTATGATAGGGAAACAGTATCTTTTATACTAAACAATTAATTACATCTCTATAAAAGAAAAGATTCTTTTTTGGGGGGGGTCACACCTGGCAGAGCTCAGGGGTTACTCCTGGCTCTATGTTGAGAATTCACCCCTGCGAGATACAGAGGACCATATGAGATGCCGGGATTCGAACCACCGTCCTTCTGCATGAAAGGCAAATGCCTTACCTCCATGCTATCTCTCCGGCCCCAGCAAAGATTTTTTTTATAATTACCAATAATAAAATTTCTTCTGGAATCTTTGTATCCAGAGATTAAAGAAACTTCTGACTTGAGGAAAATGAATAGACACTGGAACTAGAGAAAAAGACTTGTATAGCATCCAGAATAAGCACCTTAGAGAAAACTTCGGGAAGTTATTGTATAAAAATATAGTATAGTTTTTTTTGGAGGCTCAACTAGAACATTAAATATTAAATTCTCTAGTAGATTATAGCAATAACTTACTGTAAAACATTTACTTAGTAGTTAATTTAAGAAAATAATAAGAGGTGGTAATCTGTTATTTTAATATTATTAGATAAGTGCCCCTAATTCTACCCCTTTCTTCATAGATACCCCATCTGTATATGCCTCTGTCTATCTAAGCAGAGAAGTGGAATGTTTTTGTTCGATTTGCTCATCCCTGGAATCCATACTGGATATTTGACTGACAAATTAAATAGAGGCAAAAATGAAGTTTTATCTTTTCTAACTGGAGATTTCAAGATACTTTAATGTTGTTCTTTTTGTTTGCTTGTAATGTTTTGTTTTGGGAAGGGGGTCAATGAGACTGGGGCAGTTCTAGCAGTGTTCTGAAGACATCCCTGCCTCTCTGATCAGGTTGGTGATTATTGTAATCGAATTGAAATTGATCTCAAAGACTTTACCTCCTATACTGTCCTTTTAACCCCTATAATTAAACATTTTTACTTATTCTCTTGCTCCTATCTTCACTACTAGAACATCCCTATCAGATATGCAACATGTAGGATAGAACTGACATTACTATCACTGAAATCAAGACCCTCCTAGGTAAATTAATTTATAATTGACAACAAAATAGAAATGAGACCAGAGAAACTGTACTACTATTTTCTGACTAAATCTCTTATAATTATCATTTTATTATAGCATTAAATTGGCTATAGATAAGTTTTTCTTTGTTTATTTGGGCCACAGCCGGTGGTCCTCAGGGGTTATTCCTAGTTCTGAACTCAAAAATTGCTCCTGGCAGGCTCAGGGGACCATTTGAGATGACAGGAATCGAACTGAGATTCATCCTGGGTTGGCCACATGCAAGGCAAACACCCTACCATTCTGCTATCACTAAGGCCCCATATTGGCTATAGATAATTTATGTGAGACAAATATCTGTGATCTAGAAAATCAAGTGAAAGAAATGGGGAAAAGTAGAAAATGATGTAAAAGACATTGCAGCGGCGTGCTCTTTCTAACCAATAAACCCCACCACAACACGCAGGAAAACCCGCACTACAAGTGTGACGATGGTGAAACCTTGCAGGAAAACCCCATGCAGAGAAAATGAAGAGGAAAGCTCGGATGATCTAATAAGTACCAACCACCTGATTAACCTCTTGGAGAAGGAACTTAAAATAGCAATATGGAAGATGTTTCAAGAAGTCAAAGAAAGCATAAAACTATCTGAACAGAACACAAAGACAGAAATCAGAAAGCTCCAAACTGAAATAACAGATCTGAAAAACATGGTAGCTCAAATGAAAACCTCAATGGATAGCCTCGCCAGCAGGGTATCATCAGCTGAGGAGAGAATCAGAGTACTGGAAGATATGATGCAGAAAAACTCAACACAACAGAAGAAAGTGGACAAGAATCTTAAATGAACAGGCAATGGAAAAAGTACTCAAGGAATGCGAACAGATGAAAATAGAAATCTTTGATAAACTCAACAGAAACAACATAAGAATCATTGGCGTCACAGAGACCCAGGTAGGAGATCTCCAGAAAGAATGAACTGTCAAAGACATCATCAAAGAGATACTCCCAGAGTTAGAGACTACACGCAATCAAATCCTGCATGCCCGAAGAGTACCAGTTAAAAGAGACCCAAAGAAAAGCACCCCAAGACACATCCTTATTACAATGACAAATCCCACAGATAGAGATAGAATATTGAATGCAGCAAGATCAAAAAGGGAAATTACATTCAAAGGAGCATCCCTAAGACTTACCACAGACATGTCACAAGAAACTCTCAAGGCTAGAAAACAATGGTGGAATATTGTGACAAGACTGAATGAAATGAATGCCTCACTGAGAATACTGCACCCAGCCCAACTCACGTTCAGGTTTGAAGGAAGAATGCATAGCTTCATGGATAAACAACAGCTTAAAAACTTCACAGATGATAACCCAGCCTTAAAGGAAAAACTGGCAGGTCTAATCTAAGACAAAAGAGACCAACAAACACAGGAAACTTATCTACAAAGATGACATTAAATCCTATGACAATCATCTCCCTCAATGTCAATGGACTAAAATCACCAATTAAAAGACATAGAGTGGCAAAATGGGTCAAAAAGATGAATACAACCTTCTGCTGCCTACAAGAAACACACCTGAATAGTCAGAACAAACATAGACTCAAAATCAAAGGCTGCAGGAAAATCATCCAAGCAAACAACACCCTTAAAAAAGCTGGGGCGGTCATATTAATAACTGATGACACAACTTTATACTCAGAAAAGTGGTAAGGGACAAAGATAGATACTATGTCCTAATCAAGGGAAGAAATAAGACTATTAAACATATATACACCCAATGAGAGACCAGCAAATTATCTAATACAATTGCTGGCGAATATGAAAGAAGAAATCAATAATAACACAGTAATTGTGGAAGACCTCAACACAGCCATATGAACACTTGATAGGTCAACCAGACTGAAACCCAACAAAAACATACTAGCCCTGAAAAGATCAAAGAAGAAAGAGGACTAGTAGATACATACAGGACACTCCATCCCAAAAAACCTGGATACACATTCTTCTCCAATGTACATGGGTCATTCTCCACGATAGACTACATGCTGACACATAAAACACAACTCCATAAAATCAAGAGGATAGAAATCTCGCAGGCTACCTTTGCTGACCACAAGGCTCTGAAATTAGATGTGAACTACAAAGCCACACAGAAGAAAAACTTCAACAATTGGAAATTAAACACCCTGCTACTGAACAAACAGTGAGTCCGAGATGAAATCAAAAAGGAAATCAAAACTTTCAAGGAAACAAATGATAATGAAGGCACAACAGCCAGAATCTATGAGACACAACAAAAGCGGTCCTAAGAGGAAATTTTTTAGCTCTACAAGCACACATCAGGGAGAAAGAAGGGGCATACCTGAATAATTTAATGACACAACTCAAACAATTAGAAAATGACTAACAAAAGGAACCAAAAATTGGGAGACAGAAGTAAATAACAAAGCAGAGCTCAATGAAGTGGAAAACCGAAAAACAATCCGAAAAATCAATGAAAGCAGAAGTTGGTTCTTTGAAAAAATAAACAAGATTGATAGGCCATTGGCAAAACTCACAAAGAAAGAGAGAAAAATCTGATAACCCATATTAAAAATGAAAAGGGGGAGATCACGACAGATATTGCAGAGATCCAAAAGACAATCAGAGACTATTTTGAGAAATGTTATGCTACTAAACATGAGAACCTAGAAGAAATGGAAAAATTCTTGAACACTTATAACCTTCTACATTTAAGAAAGAATGTAGAATATCTAAACACCCCCATCATCACTGAGGAAATTGAAAGTGTATTCAAACATCTGCCCAAAAAGAAAAGCCCAGGCTCAGATGGATTTCCTAATGAATTTTTTCAAATCTTTCAAGAGGAGCTACTACCAATTCTAGCCAAGCTCATCCATGAAATAGAAAAAACCAGAACACTCCCAAACAACTTTTATGAAGCCAACATCACAATGATAACAAAAATGGACAGAGATGCTGCCACAAAAGAAAATTACAGAACAATATCCCTGATGAACGCTGATGCAAAGATCTTCAACAAAATCCTGGCAAATAGGATCCAATGCATCTTCAAGAAGATCATACACTACGACCAAGTACGTTTCATCCCAGGAATGCAAGGATGGTTTAACACCCATAAATCTATCAACATCATACACAACATCAACAAGAAGAAAAATAAAAATCACATGATCATATCAATAGATGCAGAAAGAGCATTTGATAAGGTCCAACACCCATTCTTGATCAAAACTCTCAGCAAGATGGGAATGGAAGGAACCTTTCTCGATCTAGTGAAGCCATCTATCACAAGCCAATAGCAAATATTATCCTCAATGGAGAAAAACTAAAAGCCTTCCCTCTAAATTCTGGTACAAGAAGACAAGTCTGTCTGCTCTCACCACTCCTCTTAAATGTAGTACTGGAAGTTCTTGCTATAGCGATCAGGCAAGAAAAAGATATCAAGGGAATCCAGATAGGAAAGGAAGAAGTCAAGCTCTCACTTTTTTCAGACGACATGATACTCTACTTAGAAAACCCTAAAGACTCTACCAAAAAGCTTCTAGAAACAATAGACTCATATAGCAAGGTGGCAGGCTACAAAATTCTTTTTTTT